>JAUZST010005832.1:0-15273 GCA_034779995.1 Parotocinclus haroldoi | reverse complement strand
TCTAACCTGATCTTTTTCTTTCTCTTCTCTACTTCTCTTTGACCTCCTTAAGGCCCTATCTAAGATGTTTTACCTTTTAACTTATTATTTTGTACTTAACTATTGTAAGTCGCTTTGGATAAAAGCGTCTGCCAAATGCAATGTAATAATAATAAATGCAATGTAATGAAGTCTTCATGTGAGTGCAGAGAATATCATATTTAATATAAATAAATAAAAAACTGAAATATATAATAAATATAAAATATAAATTGAAAATTCAGAGTATGATGTCAGCTGATTGTGTATTGATGTGAGCAGTATTGGATTGCGTTGTTGCATAATGTATTGAAACTGAAAAACAAAGCTGGACTGGATTTGTGATGCTGCTGAACTCACACAGCTGATTGTTGCCCGGATGCCCAGCGTCTGCAGGAGAGTACCGTACTGCATATCACTTACTCAATATTCGAAATGAGGATTACGAATATCACATTCCCATCGTAAAGTCAACGAATAGCAACCCGCACCATCGTCAAATGGGTGGCACCTGTAGCTAGTAACGTTCTAATTACACACCCCCACTGATCCTGTTGCACAGTGGTTGCTATGACAACCGTCTCACTTTTAGTGCAGCAGCAATTCACTAACCCACCACCGCGGACACCATCGTTTTTTGTCCCAGGGTTGCAATCTGGCTGAGTTGGGTATCTCACAGGAATGACTAGCCAGATAGACTGGATGGTCCTGCAAACAACGAATTTGAGAATAGGCTCCAGAACCCTACAACACCGACAGCAGCGCCATAACAGATACTGCAGTATGATTGTCTGCTAGGAGTTTTTCCTTTCCACTCTCACCCTAGGCTTGCTAAATTTGGGATTGGCCTTTTCGTATAATATAACATAACATAACGTAATATAATAATGTAAAGCTGCTTTGAGACAATGCTCTGCTGTAAAAAGCGCCATATAAATAAATTTGACTTTGACTATGTAAGAGTGAATTTTAATCCGTTTATCTGATTACAGCTTGGTGTGCAAGCTTAGTCTGTATTTAAATATTCTCTGTTTGCTCTTTTTTTGTCTTTACACAGACTTGTTTGAAAATGAACACATACGTATCGGAAAGAAAGGTAAATAGAGTAAAGCTAAGCAGATTGTGTGAAATCTTTTAGTGTGGAGTCTGTTTACTTGTTTTTTGTCTGTATTGCTAACATTATTTGTTTAATGGTCGTCATTCCATTGTTAACTCTACATAACACAGTTTACTAACTGGTGTTTGGGTAAAAGGTCTGGCTTTTTAAAAATCATTTTCCTTGGTATACAAGTACACACATTTGTACACTTCACTAATGTAAGCAGCTCGACTCCATTCAGATGCATGCATTCATCATTTCAACCATACACAAACGTTCAGAGCTCTGACTGAATGCTCTGGAGAGTGCCACTGCCACACATGAAGAGAGAAGTTCTGTGGAGATGCTTCAGATAAATCTTATTTAGTTCTATGTATGTGGTATGTAGCCAATGACAAAAAGATTGTAATAAATCGTTTCTAGGTGTAGAATTGCTCCAGGCAGTGTATATAGTGAGTCTTTTGTGTTTGTGTGTGTTTGTGTGTGTTTTTGTGTGTGTGTGTATGTGTGTGTGTGTTAGTGCTGAGTGAGCAGGACAGTGCGGCTGCTCAGCAATACAGCAGACAAGGCTGTCCCACTGGGCTCAGAGCTGAGCTGTGGGCTCTGATCCTCAATGCTACTAATGAACCCGAGGTAAAGCTTTATTTCCTTTTTAAAATGTTTTCACGACTATGCCTTTATTGTCAAATTACTTAGTTTAATGGGGCGTTTAGCTCCAAGGCTGTGGTTGTTCCAAATGTCTTCCATTTAAGATTTATGTAGGCCACTTTGCTTTTGGGAACTTTCAGTGCAGCAGACAAAAAAATTAGCCAAGACTTTAACCTAGATTAGTAACCTTCTCCTCAAAGATTCATACATATCAAAGATTTTGTATTTCTCCTATATGCCTCAACATAACAAAACAAATTATATTCAATAAAGTTAGTACAAAGTCTTACTAACCTTACTAACCTGTCCTAGGGGTGTGGTTTACTGGGTTAAAAGATAAAGAAATAAAAACTTGTCAGTCTTTGTGGACTTGGGGCCATTTCATATGTTATCCAAGAAACTATTGAAGTAATTTAATACAACAGTGGCACTGCTGGGCAAGCAAAAGGTGCAAGCTAGAACTAACCACCCAGGTTATAGCTACTTTGTTAAATGTTAACATGTTGCGTGAACTACATAGGCAAAGATTTGTAGAGACCACTCCAAATTACTGAGCTCTGCTATTTCAGCATCACTCGCTTGTAACCCATTCATGATATAAAACATACATGTTAAGATTCTCCATACACAATCAGGATTCAATTGAACTGTTTGGTGTGAAAGCTGCTATTGCGTATCTTCAGAAGCCAACCTCACTGTCATGTTCCAAAATCTAGTGCAAATCCCACTTAGGAAAAAGGCTAATGTAGCAGCAATTTTCATACCAATGTTTTAAATGTAATTTTCTGTGCGTCCACAAACTTTTGTCTGTATAATGTACCTCTGTCATATGTAGCAATACAGCTTATTATCATTGTTTAGTCTGGAATTCATACAATTAACAGGACATGTTGTCTCTAATAAGCATCGTCCTGTATAAGAGTATTAAAGTGTGCATGGTTACTAAACAGGTCAAATGTAAGAGTTAAGATACCTCTCTAACAATCCCCCCCGGTTTCAACGATATGTTCTACAAAAGGGCCGCCTCTGTGCATAACTTGTAGTCGTTTTATTTGGTCTGGCCTGATAAACATTACTGCAGGTGCCAACATCTCAGATTAGCTATGCTAACACAACCGGCAGTCAAATGGGGGTCTTGAGAGCTTATCTTTGAACAGAAAGACAAACATGTACGGCGTTACCCTTTTACGTTTAGTGTTACTTTGCCAGATGTGTGTAGTACAGAACTGGGTCCTATGGCAAAAACCGGTGATGAGGCAATGGTGAATTAAGAACAAGTTTTTTAAAGTTATGTTGTGCTGGTGTCTTGTAAACAAAGACTGATGCAAATGCCTCTCTGGAAGGTTGGTCCCAGTCAACAGGAAATGTCTTTCAGTTAAAGTATTAAAGGAAAACTTCATACGTCATACTTTCTCAGGATGATGACCAGTCAGTGGACCGATAAAGCAACAAAGCTCAAAGATCGTACTGTCTGTGTGGGTTTACTCTGTGGATTAAACGGACGATAATGAATGAATGAACATGAGGAAGAATGCTATAAGTACTTATTGCTAAAACCTAAAGTATAATTGTGGTTAAATAATTGTGATTGTGGTTATACCACAGTTCCATTATCACTGTTGATTTTTTTTATTTTAAGACAAAGAGGACAGGACTGTTTCTTGATCTGGGGTTGTTTCTGCCTTGCACCCTGCATCGCTGTTTAGGCACTAGCTCTCCCGTGACCTAGACAATAAGCACAAATATATTGATGAATAAGTTTTAATTCTACAAATAGAAGAAAATGTGAGTGATATCCCAGTGTTACCTAAAGTCTAGGATCCTGTTATAATTTTTGTTGCTTAATTAGTGATTATAAAATTGGAATGAAGCTATTGCTGTTAATATTATTGGTCACCCTTTGCTGGGGGTGAGAACTAGACCCTAAGAGATACGTCAATGAACCTCTGATCGGCCGAGGATGGTGTTTAATAAAATATAAAAGATGAATAGATGAAAGAGTTTAGGACCAGCAAAGAACACGTTGAAAAAAATAATAAAAATGGAGGTAATCTATCCACCAAAACTCTCCCTTTACATATCTGACTCATTCCTAAAAGCGATATAGAAGCTGTACTAAAACTGACTTCAGCATTGTTGCAATTCATCCAAGCTGTGAATACATTAAGAGACCTGGGTATTTGTTTTTCTGCTTTTCCAGTTAATCCAATTCCTTGTCCAGCTGGTCATTAATAGCTTCATCTTCCAAATTGAAATGATAAGAAGTTTTTTACCCTATAGTTAAATTGTTACTACTTTGTTATGGCTTGCCTCGTTGCCATGCTTGTGTGTGTATGTGGTGGAGTATACAGAGAAATTAGCTTCGGTAAGAGTGCCATTAATATGCTATCCTGTACTGGCAAACTCGAACGTTCCATCAATCAGATTGCAGAGTTGTAACTAAATGTGGTACAGTGAAGGTTAAAACACAGCAGAAGTGTCCGTAAAGTTTTTTTATAATATAGGCTGATGACCGGAGTAACAACAGTTTCTTGTTTTTAAAAATTATGAATTATTATGAATAAATAAATACAAATCGATATTTTGCATGTAGAGCAGACCGCCTCAGAGATTGTGTTACCGTTTCAGCAGAGGAAACTATTTTCTCAAGACTCTTATTCACCATATTCTACACTGATTATCTTTTATACTGTACTGTTTTAATTATTTTAAATTTAGCTAGACAAGGACAAATCCTCTTGGCTGCTCTCACCCAGAGGAGCCTGGTTTCTATCAAGGTTTTACCTTGTATGTCTCTGTGAATTTTTCCTTTCCACTGCCACATCTGGCTGATCATTTTTGTTCAGGTTTTTTTGTAAAACTGCTTTGTGATGACATGTATTGTTGGCATGTTGTTGGTATTTGAGGTTTCATAGAGGACCTATTTTAGATTGAATTGATTGCAAGTTATAGAAATATATTCTTAACATCTTAACACTTTGGGCTCACTGGGCCATCTTCATTCTAATATTCAAGTGCACTGTGACCTGACATATTTCCTGTTAATTATGAGGATTAGCTTAGTTTGGCCTACTCTGGCTTAGTTTTCCTTCACTCTGCTTCATGTTGGGTGACGGCACACATGTTTGACAAACACCGAAAACCATTACCTGCTGTCAAGTTGAGTGGTTTCCTTCAAGACTTTAAGGTGAACGTTGTTCTGTTCTGACATAAACCAGGTCTTTATTGAAGAGTCTATAAATTATGTTTGTATATGGATGACAGGGTTGCTTGGACAGTTTCCACATCTTCTTTTCACTTTTATTCATTAATCCTACATTTGTTTCCAAAGCAGAACAAGAACAGTTATTTTCCTTTTCATGCTTGTTCTTATGGGTTTTGTCTTTATGATTTCCCAGGTTAACAGATATTTCATGTTTTCACTGCTTGCAGTACTTTAATAATGCAATACAATAAAAAAATATGCATGATTTACTGTGCTATTTTCATTCTTGGTGGAAAAACAGTGATGGTTATCCTAAAGCATATCGCAATTATTTCGTTTTTGAAAAATCTTTGCAGAATATTATTGGTTTTTTTTCAGTATGATTTTCAACTGCTTTCTCTCCTAATAAAGATATAGCTTCTGAAAGGAAATGGAATAATTGTAATGATAATCTTTTTTTTTTTTAAATAAACATTAACAGTCTTTCCAGTTAATATTGCCACAGTTTCTAGGTGCCCAATCGAACTCCGAAGTCAGAACTCTTTGCTTGTCCCAATAATTTCTCCATAAGAAGTAATGTATATGCGATTAATTTGTTCTTGACACCTATATTTGTATGTAATTAATTAAATGTTTAAATACAGCAATGTAATAATATTAATAATAATATATAAATTATAATAAATAAATATATGATATAAGTGAAAATGAAGTGAATCTTTATAGCCACATGAAGTGATCACAGTTTCAGCATGTATCATATTTTATTCGAATTTGATGGCAAAAAAAATACGAACCATTTAATGTCTGAATTGTTTGGATGAAGAGAGATTGAAATTCAGAGGTTCTACAGCATATGCTTCAGAGGACTGGTTAGAGCATACACTTTTCCCACATCAGCAGTAATTGTGAAATGGTAAGTAGTAACAAAGACCTACTATTTATAGAGGTGACTAAAATGCTAGTCTGTTGTGTTTGGTGTTATATCATTTACCAGAAACATATATTACTGTATCAATAATGTCTTTGTTATTGTTGTTTCATTCAGCCAAGTTTCATGTTTCCTCCTAAATAAGGGAGTTTTTCCTTTCCGCTGTCGCCATAGGCTTGCTCAGACTGGGACTGGCCTTTTTTAGATAATATACTGTTGTAAAGCTGCTTTGAGACTATGCTCCATTGTAAAAAGCGCTGTATAAATAAATTTTGATTGATTGATTGATAGCTGTTGCAACCACACGCAGACCAGATCTGCCCCTATCTGGTCTTCGGCAAGCTCTTTGTGGTGCTTTTGTTAGAAGTGATTGAACAGGATTGTTGTGTTTTTACCAGGCATGCCTACCTTCTAGTCCATAGTTTGCTTCATGTCTGTTGTAGAAGATCCCAACCAGTTCCAACTAATGCTGTTATTTTCTGAAATAAAAAGTGCTTTGTGACAGCCTGTGTTTTAAGTTGATTGCGACAAAATACTAGCCCTTCATCCAGTATATGCGAGTAAACGGGTCCCTTTCCTGCTAAGGGATTACATGTAGCAATCACTGATAATCCTCGGAGCATCAGTGAGAATAAATATTACGTTAAAAAAGTGCACTGTGAGAAGGAGACATTGACATGGTAATGTTTTGGCTCATCTGTGTGGGACTCGCAGTGGAGCAGTAAGTAGTGCTGGTGCCATACAGATTCAGAGACTCTGGTTTGATCATCTAGGCTACCTAGGACTGTGGTTACCCAGTGGTTAAGGTACTGGACGCTCGAAAAGGAGGACCAGGGGGGTTAAATCCAAGTTGCCACTGCTGGGTCTTTGAGCAAGACCCTTAACTAAAACTATCTTGAATTCTAAGATTGTAAGTCGCTGGTTGTATAAGGACATCTTCTAAATTCCTTGCCTCTGTTCACTGTCCGTGTTGAGTTGACATGCCCTGAATGACTTCCTCCTTGTACTTTTTTCTTCACATATCCCCCAAAAACATGCCAATATGTGGATTGGCTCTGAACTGTCTACGTCTGAGTGAGTGTGGTACCTTGTATGGACTGGTTTCCTGTCCATGTGTTCAGTGTTAACAGGATGGGCTCCAGATCCTGATCTACTTTAAGTGCTTACCGAAGATGAATGAATATGTAAATGACTGAAAGTTGTATCTGATTTGAGAGCTTTGCTTGTTGCTTGCTTACTGAGTGCTGCTTTCTATTTTGCTATTATTTCAAAGCCTTTGAGAAGAAGGTGCACAGTGTTTGTCAGTAAGTTGTGATTAAATCCACTTTAGGTTTTTTTCCCTCCTTTCCAAGCCTATTTGAAAATCTCTGCATCTTTCAAAAGCAGTTTTATGGTATTAGGTCATCCAGGTTGAATTCAATTACCTGTCTTGTTTCTCTTTGCCAGGACATCATGCAATATGAGCAACTGAAGGCTGCAGTCATACACCATGACCTACTGGTGGATAACCTAATCTACAAGGTACACACGCGGACACGTGAACACATTTGAGAAGTAAAGAAGTATCGTTTCTTTAATTTAGTTTGATTATGTGCCTGTTTGATTGATACACCGTTTTAGAGAAATTGTTAGATTACTGTTGTGACCTGAAACAGGCCCTTTAAGAATTTTTATGATTAGGATTATTATATTACATTTTGGTTCCAGGTTTGCAAGGTCAAGTAGCATACATGGGCGACACAGTGACATAGTGGTTAGCGTCGTGTCCTCACTGCTCCAGAAATGCTCCCAGTTCAATTTCTGACATGAACTCCATCTGTATAGAGTTTGCATGTTCTCCCTGCATGTGTTTCCTCTGGTTTCCTTTCATGTTTTGAAATCAATTGGCACATTGAGGTCAATGTGCCCTGCAATGGACTGGCACCCTGTCTAGGATTGGATCCTGTCTTGTTCCCTGTGTTGCTGGTTAGACCCCAACTCCATGACCCTGAAATGGATATGGTACGGAATTTAAATGGACAAAATATGTCTAAATCTAAACTATTTATTTTAATTGAATATGCAATTTACTTGCTATTTGTGCCCTGCCTGAATACTAATGCACATTTACCTATGTGTGTTAGTCAGATTTAAATTGAATAGGAGCTAAAAGGCAGTAATGTTAGATTTGATGATGGGGTGGACAAACCGTGAGTGTGGCGTTTTAAATCAGCGTTTTTATTGTTGCTCACCGTAAATGAGTCATTAGACCCTGACATTAGTGTTCTTTCCTTTTTTAGTTCAGAGAAAAAAAAAACATGCTTCTTATTGGCTGCCCCTGGTAAAACATTTTATATGATACAGTTTTGGAATCTTTATTACTGGTTTGCACTGTTTAATGTCTGATCAATGTTCATTCACTTTAATGTCTGAGGTCTTAATAATTGTAATAGGAAATAAAAATATGTATTTTATATGTCTATTTCAATGTCTGAATGAAAGAAAAGTAGGATAGGTTATCCTTAGTTGCACCTGCTCACAGAAAAGAGTATTACAGCCTTGAAAGGCATTAAGAAACATGGTATTGTTTTACTTTTGTTTTTCAGTTTGATTTTAGGTAAGTGTTTCAAGTTTTATAAAAGATACAAAGACAATGATTAATATATTTTTCAATACAGTACTGTACTACGTTTTCATAGTATTTTCATTACTTTTATTGATTCAAATGAAAGTATCTAAACTACTATGTCACATACCTGTATAATAATAGTATGAACAATAACTCTGCTACTTTCCCATGTCCCTAAACCATATTGCAACTGTGTTACTTGCATGATGTTGCTCTGCTTTTTTTGTTCTGCTGTATGACTCTGGTCTGGAGTCATATATAATCATGTATAGACTTTCAGATGCAAAGCTCCATTCTGTAGCTGAACTGAGTGTGTGCTAAAAGTGAAGTCTAAAAGTGAAGTTTAGGTTCTTGTTCCAGATGCACTGTAAATAAACAGAATAGTACACGGTGTCTCTAAAGATCTATGTGGTGAAGGTTATGTCATTATTGGATTCCACTGTGTTTGGTACATTTACACAATTTCTGTCTTTAATCCTTGACCTCACTGCATCATGTAATAATTTCCTTAGCTGTCTTTTACCATCTGGCATGGTGAAGCGCAGGAGGTGGTCCTCCTTGCCTGAATATTATCAGCTGTAGTGAATTGAGTTTTTTTTAGTAATTGACAGTTAATTCAATGTCATTCATAGTTATTTGCGTGACCATGACTTTTGTTTTGAGCGTCTTGAGGCTTTGCTTCCATGCTTGAATGTTTACACTCATGCATCTTACTTTTTAGGAATACATGTGGAATTCAATTTAAAATATTATTATTATTTTTTTTTTTTTGCTGATTGTTGCTAGTCCGTTCCTTTTCATCGTCTCTGAATGATGTTTGTTTTATACCTTTGTGCGATTCTTGTGTTTGTGACATTGAGTTCAGTTTACAAATCCAGCCAGACCTTGTCAACACAGTGTTGGGTTTTAGCCATGATCATTTACACCTGTTTGTATAAGTGCATATATATATAGCTAATTCACAAATCATTCCTGTGAGGCAGTGTAAACATGCTTGGTGGGGTGCTATGATTTGTCCATCTCTGTCTGATACTAATGTTTCACAATGTATTTATGATTCCTTATCCTTTTCCATGCCTCAGGATGTGAAACTGACCGCAAGTAATGATGATTATTACTTTGTGTTCGAAGACTTTCTGTATCAGGTAAGTGTTGATTGCACTCACAGCATGTATGACAGCTGTTAACATCACTTTAACAATGGCTGTTTCTCCTTGTTTTGTAAACACTACTTGATTGTTGTCTTTATGCTTGGCACACACGTACCAGTGGTGTAGTAGCGATACTGCGATAAGTCAACTCTATTTACACAAAGCACTCCCTATGACTCCTGTTGTGTTTTATATACCATACAGTACCATGCATAAGTATACAACCCACTTGGAAATTTTCACATTTTGCAATGTATTTGGAATTTTATGTTACAAATCTCCAAAAAATAGTCCAGATATACAAAAAAAAAACAAGAACGAAAATACAAATATCTAGTTTGGTTGCAACAGTAGCTTCCAATGTAATAATAATGAATGTGTCAAATAATCTCAGCATAAATATCCCTCGCTCTGGAATGTAGTAGAGATTGAGAGCAGACCTAGACAAACACCATTAAGGTAGGTAAAGTTAGGACACCATTATAAATCAAATCACAGATGTATGAATCAGGGTGTGGTTATAAAAACATCTCAAACTGTGGGCCACTCAATGAGCACCATTAAATCAATTTATTAATAAATTGAAAGAATATGGTACAACTGTGATTCTGTTTAGATAAGGACATCCGTCAAATGCAAGTGACCAATTAAAGAGGGAAATAATCAGGGAAATAATCAGGAAAACAATCAGGTTGCTGTCATGGAGCTGGGTTAGTTTGCACCTGAGATGGGCAACACTGCAGGATAGCTATTTCACGGGCACTAATAACAATAGGCCAAAAAGAAATCCCTTTTGAAATCATATTTTACCTTCCAACAAAACAACAAGCCTTAGCATACTGCCAAAGCTACACTGCAGTGGTTCAAAAGGAAGAGCCTCAGTGTATTAGAGTGGTCAATTAAAAACACAGACCACAATCTAAAGGGCGATCTGCTACAAGATTTGAGAATTGCCGTTCACCAACAATCGCCAACCAATCCGACAGACCATGGGCAATTTTGGCAGAAAGAATGGGCAAATCAAATAACTAGAACGACAAATTAGTATGCCATAAGTAATACAAAAATGGATTAGTAAGAAGATTTGATCCTAACTACACTGCTCACGAAAATGATAAAAAAGCAGTTTATTTTATTTAGTTCAAAAAGATCAGAAAAGCAAATGGCAAGTCAAAGAAAGTTGTTTGATTATGCAAATGAGATGCAAACTCAATTATTAAACAGGACCAGAGTGCCCCACATTGACTGTTCAGAAGGGTGTATTGTCACCCAAGTCCGCCTGAACACACTGGCAGCGATGGGGCATGGACAGGATCGGATTGTCCAGCAGTTCTTTCGGGATTGTCTTCATATTCATTTTGAAATATCCCCTCATTATTGTGAGCAGTGTATAATAACCCAGTGTATGGACATTAGGATATTTAGATTGTATCTTACAATGCAGTAAGGAAACTAAATCTAGCTTAGTATAGTTAATTCTACGGACAGCTTCAGCGACACCCGTATTACATTTTCATTTGCAGGTTAGAAGTGAAAGGCGAATCTGGCAGTTCAATGTGTAAAGATTGGGCAGTGAACAGAAAATGTGAGAAGTAACAAGAGCAAATTCTGTCATCTCTACGACAGGCCACAGGTGTGAAATGATTAACTGCAGCAGGCTGAGCATAAATATTGGTTTTTCTATTCTCTGGGCAAGATAAAAATGTTATCTTTTGACATGTTGTGTAACCCTAGTCTGTTGAATCAGTATTACCAGCTTATTTGTGACACAGATCAGAAATTTCGACTACACTACACTTCTAAATTGTACATTTTAGACAAAGGAGATTTGTACAGATTCTTTGTGTAATGTGTATATTTATGACCATTATAACTAATTAATATGACAGTGTGAGCAATACAGTTTTGAATCGTTGTTGACTGGTTTCGAGTAAGATTTGTACGGTTTGAAACATTTGCACAGCTTGTACTTACAGCATGTGCAGTAATATCATTGAAATGATTGGCAGTAAGTCAAATGGGATGCATGTCTGTTCCTTGAATGTAAAATGCTTTTGTTAGGATTTCTGGTATGGGATGTGAAGAAAGGCATCTGTACAGCAGCCTGTGCATGAGCTCTTAAGCACACTGCTCTTTAAAGGTAATTGCATCTGGGCAATATGGCATTTATGTAACAGTAATGTCTAAAAATGGAATTCTGTACTTAGTAGGACTTAGTGTGTGTGTGTGTGTGTGTGCTGTTGTGAAATAGTTTATAGTACACTGTGGGGACCTAAAGTCCTTACAGGGATAGAAAGATCTGCCTTTTTTTTTACCTTGCTGTGACATTTGACTGGACCCCTCAAGGAAAATGTTTTTATTTATTTATTTTTACAGACTGTAAAGACTTTTTACTGCAATTTTATTTTGAAAAGGCAAAAGAGTCTAAATATCTCCATTAGGTTACTGAGGTTCAAGTTAGAGTTAGGGTGTAGATGCAGCATTAATTACATTTCTGTGGGAAGTCCCCACCAAGATAGTGAGGTGTGTGTGTGTGTGTGTGTGTGTGTGTGTGTGTGTGTGTGTGTGTGTGTGTGTGTCTGTGTGTGTCTGTGTGTGTCTGTGTGTGTCTGTGTGTGTGTGTGTGCGCGCGCGCGCGTGTCTGCCTGTCTGTCTGTGGGCGTTTGTGTGCGATATTTGGCTAGTCCCCATGACGTAGTCTTTTCTTTTTTATGTTTTATTACAGAAACTGCAAGATTATCGATTCTAAGTGTCAAATGATCTTCAGGTTACTGAGGTTAAGGTTAGGTGTAAGTAGGTCTTGTGCTGTGCGTGTCTGTGTGTGTCTGTGCGTGCGTGCAAAAACATTTGCTTTAGTTTATTGAGGTTAAGGTTAGGATTAGGGGTAGGTGTAATTCCTACAGTAATTATTATGTCAATCTTTTACGTCAGCGGGAAGTCCCCACAAAGATAGTGAGACAGTGTGTGTGCGTGTGTATGTTCGTGCAGAGGACTAACTCTTTGTTGCTTGGCAGGTCCTCTTGTGTTTCTCCCGGGACACTGCAGTTTTGGAGCATTTCAGCTACAATAGCGCCACCCCTCCTAAATCTTACCTCCAGGGTATTGTCTTTATAAGTATCTTACTCTTGTATGTATGCATTACTCGTTTTTGCATGTAATTGAAACTGGTCTTTTCCTTAGGTAAAACCGGGGCAGAGGAGTTTGCTGTTGTGTATCCTCCAAATGGTAATTATAAACACACAATAAATTCTCACTTAATCAGTCCATTTTTTAAAATTCCATGGAAACATCAGTCTAGTGCAAATGTTACACAGCAGCTCTCAGATGCTTCTTTTGTTTTTCTCTCAGGTGTCATCCCTTTCCATGGCTTCTCAATGTATGGTTAGTGTTACTAATATATTGAATTACTTTGACATACCTGTTTGAGGTACTACAACTGTTTTTTAAGATTCATCTGAATCCACTGCGTATGTGGTGCATGCATGAGGTATGACAGACAATACATTTATAATATGCAGAGACAAATCAACAGGATTAGTTTTTCAGAGGGAAATCTGTATTGAATATTTACACAGCTATACAATTCCCAGTGAACAATAATAAACAATGGTCATTATTTACAGAAAACTGAAAGTTTACAAGTATGTAATGTGCATAATCTAAAGATAAAAGTAAGGCTTTAACATATCTGACACCATTAAAATCATACAAATTTCCACTTATCTTGTTTGCTGCATTGCAATTCATTGTGACTTTTGTCAACTGCGGTAAATTTGTGTGTGTCTTTGTGACTCCTGCAGTGGCTCCCCTGTGTTTTTTGTATAATGAGCCATCTAAGCTGTACAGTGTGTTTAGAGAGATGTATGTACGTTACTTCTTCAGGCTGCACTCCATATCCTCCTCTACTTCTGTAAGTATGAATACCAGAATAACTCTGCATGCAGCCGTCTTTTCAAGTTGTGTCACTGTGTGTGTCACTGTGTGTGTGTGTCACTGTGTGTCACTGTGTGTCACTGTGTGTGTCACTGTGTGTGTGTGTCACTGTGTGTCACTGTGTGTGTCACTGTGTGTGTCACTGTGTGTGTCACTGTGTGTGTCACTGTGTGTGTCACTGTGTGTGTGTGTCACTGTGTGTCACTGTGTGTGTGTGTGTGTGTGTCACTGTGTGTGTCACTGTGTGTGTCACTGTGTGTGTCACTGTGTGTGTGTCCCTGTGTGTGTTTCCCTGTGTGTGTCACTCTGTGTGTGTGTGTGTGTCACTGTGTGTGTCACTTTGTGTGTGTGTGTGTGTCACTGTGTGTGTCACTGTGTGTGTCACTGTGTGTGTCACTGTGTGTGTGTGTGTCACTGTGTGTGTCACTGTGTGTGTCACTGTGTGTGTCACTGTGTGTGTGTCACTGTGTGTGTGTCACTGTGTGTGTGTCACTGTGTGTGTGTGTGTGTCACTGTGTGTGTCACTGTGTGTGTCACTGTGTGTGTCACTGTGTGTGTCACTGTGTGTGTGTGTGTGTGTGTGTGTCACTGTGTGTCACTGTGTGTGTGTGTCACTGTGTGTGTGTGTCACTGTGTGTGTGTGTGTGCCACTGTGTGTGTGTGTGTGTGTGTGTGTGTGTGTGTGTGTGTGTGTATGTGTATATGTATATCTCTGTGTAACTCCCTGTGTGTGTCTTTGTATGTCTCATTGTGTGTGCCTTTGCCCCTTGGTGTGTCTGTGTGCCTCTGTATGTCTCACTGTGTGTGTGTTTGTGTGTGCGTGTGCATGCCTGTATCTGTATCTGTGTCTGTATGTCTCAGTGTGTTTTGTATGTCTGTCTAACTGCGTGTGTCTCACTGCGAGTGTATCTCTGTGTGTGTCTCTCTGTGTGTATCTGTATATCTTTCACTGTGTGTGTGTGTGTGTCTGTCTGTCTGTGTCTCACTGTACGTGTGTGTGACTGCGTGTCTTTGTGTATCTATATGTGTCTGTCTCTGTATATCTCACTGTGTTTGTATCTGTGTATTTTGCAGGGCATACTTTCTCTTTGTCTGCAGTTTGAGAGATTGCTCCAAACACATCTTCCTCAGCTCTTTTATCATTTACAAGAGATTGGGGCCCAACCGTAAGTCTGAGTCACAGCATTCTATTAGCCACTATTAGGCACATGTAAATGCACTAGGTTAGCTGATTTGTTGTAAACTCCCCCCTGTATATTTTTTCTGAGGTGTAAGTCTATTCATTTTTATGGTCTTTATTATATGTTTATAGAGAAACAAACATTTGGCATTTTTAGTAGCGAGAAATGACGTATAACAAAAAACTGTTTTCCCTGGGAAGGTTTGTTTATAATTTTTTAATATCTTAAGTAGAATGCTTCTGAATTATATTAAATATTCTTTTGCGTATGCTCTCGCGTAATCGCGCCCAGGTCTGAGCACCTTATTAAACGTCGCCATCTAGTGTTCATACAATGCACATGCAAGTGCCTCAGCCGGTCACTGTTTTTATGAAGCATTCACAGGACAGCCCATATGGATAATTTTGTTGTTAAAAATACATATTATCAAGATTTAATGTAAAGACTTTAATGATGAGAGCTGTAATTAATGCTTTGTGTGTGTTTTCAGATTACGCAT
>JAUZST010005831.1:0-40828 GCA_034779995.1 Parotocinclus haroldoi | reverse complement strand
TATATGCATCCTATAGCCACCTACCATCATACAGTATCATACCGTACTGTACCAAAGTTTTAGGCCAGCGTTTCTTGTAGAAAATGGTATAATGACCACATATAACATATTGTTGAAAAAGTTTCTATTGTAGTAAAGTCACCAAAAGATCATTTTATACTGTTCACAAAAATTATGGAATTTTAATTAAATATCCCCTAATTTTTCTGAGGAGTGTATATAGTCATAATACTGTTAAATCAATGATACATTCTAATGTTGGCCTTGGACTTCTTTTCTAAGAATTAAGGTGAAGCTGGATGTCTGGAATCTGTTTAATATAACCAAAGTGTGCCAAAGAAAGCATAGCTTAAACTGGGGGATTTCCTGTTCTGGAGTGTGGTTCAGAATAATGTTAAAATCATCTTACTAACCCACAGGTGTAACACACGTTTCTCTGAAATGGCAATGGCCACTGTCAGCATGTGTGTCTCGAAGAGATGTCCTAATGTCCTGCTCACACTTTGGAGTCAAGGTACAAATGGGCAGACATAGCTCTCCTCCACACATCGGCTGACCTGTATGCTAAGCAAACCCCACTAACCCAAAGGGACGGGCTAGAGGAAGTGGTGCATACATGGGTTTGTTGGAAAGAATGAATGTAATTTCCTATATGCAGGATTCTAATGCGTAACATTTCTGAAGAGGAAATTGTATTTAATTAACTGTTTATTAAACCATGACCCTTACTAGGAAAAGCACAAAGTGAAGTGAAATGTTTATAAAGGGCATTTGGCATTAGAAATGTTTTTAGCACATATATATATATATATATATTATAAACTTTATATATACACTATCCAGTGGGTACGGAAAGTATTCGGACCCCTTTGAATTTTTCACTCTTTGTTTAATTGCAGCCTTTTGCTAAAATCCAAAAAGTTAATTTTATTTCTCATTAATGTACACTCAGTATCCCATCTTGACAGAAAAAAACAGATGCAGAAATTTTTGTAAATGTATTTTTGAAAAAAAGTATTCACACCCTTTGCTGTGACATTCATATTTAACTCACAAGCTGTCCATTTCTTCTTATCCTTCTTGAGATGGTTTTACTCCTTCATTGGAGTCCAGCTGTGGTTAGCTGAACTGATTGGACTTGATTAGGAAAGGCACACACCTGTCTATATAAGAGCTCACAGCTCACAATGCATGTCAATGCAAATGAGAATTATGAGGTCGATGGAACTGCATTAGGAGCCCAGAGACAGAATTGTGGCAAGGCACAGATCTGACAGAGGTTACAAAAATACTGCAGCACTCAAGGTTCTTAAGCGCACAGTGGCCTCCATAATCCTTAAATGGAAGAAGTCTGGGATGACCAGAACTCGACCAAACGACCAAACTGAGCAATCGTGGGAGAAGAGCCTTGGTGAGAGAGGTAAAGAAGAACCCAAAGAGCAGTGTGGCTGAGCTCCAGAGATGCAGTAGGGAGACAGGAGAAAGTTCCTATCACTATCACAGTCAACTATCACTGCAGCCCTCCACTAGTCAGGGCTTTATGGCAGAGTGGCCTCTCCTCAGTGCAAGACATATGAACTAAATTCTTTAGTCTGATAAGACAAAAACTTTTTTTTAAAAACTTTTTTGCGTTAATTCTAAGAGGTATGTGTGGGGAAAAAAACAGGCACTGCTCATCACCTGCCCTATACAATCCCAACAGTGAAACATGGTAGTTTTTCAGCTGCAGGGACAGGACGACTGGTTGCAATTGAAGGAAAGATAAATGCGGCCAAGTACAGACATATCCTGGAAGAAAAACTCTTACAGAGTGCTCAGGACCTCAGACTGGGCTGAAGGTTCACCTTCCAACAAGACAATGACCCTAAGCACACACAGCTAAAATAACAAAGGAGTGACATAAGAACAACTCTGTGACAATTCTTGACTGGCCCAGCCAGAGCCCTGACCTAAACCCAATTAAGCATCTCTGGAGAGACCTGAAAATGGCCGTCTACCAACGTTTACCATCCAACCTGACGGAACTGGAGATTGGCAGAGAATCCATAAATCAAGATGTGAAACACTTGTTGCATCATTCCCAAAAAGACTCAGGGCTGTACTTGCTCAAAAGGGTGCTTCTACTAAATACTGATCAAAGGGTCTGAATACTTATGACCAAGTGATATTTCGGATATTTGCATGTCATGCTTTTTTCTGTCAAGAAGGGATGCTGAGTGTACATTATTGAAAAATAAAATCAACTTTTTTGATTTTAGAAAATGGCTGCAATGATACTAAATATCATATATATAAATATATATAAATAAATAAATATAATTTACATCCTTTCCGTACTCACTGTATATATTAGAATATACAGAAATTGTTCACATTAAATATTAACTGATGTAGTTTTTATAATCTATAACAACCACTATGTTCATAACGTAGAACAACTACTTAAAAGCATTTGACTTAAGAAGCAAGTTATCTTAGGTCAGACCGGTTTAGTACCCATCAATAGATATGGTACCAATCCATCACAGGGCACACAGAGAAGTAATTCAAATGTACTATACAATATAAAAAGATACAATGTAACTACAGAATACAATGTAGCACACTTACGTTCACTACAGTCAGTATGGACGGCACAGTGATGAAAGTGGTTAGCACAAATCCACCTTAATGGAGTTTGTATGTCTCCTCCCTGTCTTCATGGGTTTCCCTGGGTACTCTGGTTTGATTCCACATTCCAAAGGTATGATTTAGGTCAGTCGATTTGTCTAAAGTGTCCCAGGGTGTGTGTGAATTGGCACCCTTGTGCAGTTGGTCGCCCCTGAATTCGATCAAGCGGTTATGAGAAGAAAATAATGAATAAATTAGTCATTTTTTTCAAAGCTAAATTAATAAAATTAGTCAAATAAATGAATAAACTAAGAATATATTAATAATTAAAGCGAGAAGTGACAAGATATAAGCATAAAAAGGGCATTAATAAACTACAGAGTGTTTCTTACATTTACTTTGACGTTTCTTTCATTGCAGTCAGTATGAACCAGAAATAGTTAATAATGTTTTGTCTGGTCAACTTAATTTCATTTTATAAGCATCTATTACAGCATTTTAGGCATGCACAAAATTCCAAAAAATTAGAGCTAGTAAGTAATTAGATATAATTGTAATAACTGTAAAAAAAAAAAAAAAAAAAAAAAAAAGTGACTTTAAACATGATTTGGTACAAAAGCATTGTCCAGGAAAGGCTAAGTCTTTGATGAGCAAAGGTGGCCAGAAGATCTACAGTTTGTCAACAAAGGTGTGAGATAATTTTAGAAATGTTTAAAAACAATTTACCCCAAAGGGACTTTGGAAGGGATTTGTTTATTTCTCACTCTACAGTAAATAATATTTTTAAACGATTCAAGGAATCTGGAGGAATTTCAGTGCGTAAAGGCCAAGGGCACAAGCTTAAGATGAACATCAGTGATATTTGATCCCTCAGGCAGCACTGCATCAAGAGCCGAAATTGAGCAATAGCTGATATAACCACCTGCACCAGGGATTACTTGGTCAAACCCTTGTCAATCACTACAACTGAATTACATCCACAAATGCTGCTTAAAACTTTATTGTGCGAAAAAGAAGCCATGTCCAGAAGCAGTGTTGACTTCTCTGTGCTCAAAGGCATTTAGGATGGACCACACAGTGAAAACATGCATTAAGGTCAGATGAATTAGTATTCCAGGTGTTTAATGCAAAAAAGGGACGCCCTGTGTGCTGCACCAAAAACAAAAGGACCGTTCAGACTGATGTGTCATGATACTAGGCTGTCAGTGCCCTGGGGAAAGGTTGATGGTTCCAGAGTATCTTGAGATCTTAGACCATCATTTAGGTCTTCAATGCATTTCTCCACAAGACAATGTGAAACCACATGCTGCACACATTCCAAAGGCATACCTGTGAAAGAAGGGTTTATGGATACTGGACTAGCCTGCCTGCATATCTTCACTGTTCCCACTAAAGAAAGTATGGAGAATTTTAAAATGAAAAATGTGACAGCAAAAGCCCTGTACAGTTGCACATCTTAAGGCGTGTTTGCAGGACGAATGGGACAAAATAACACCTGAAACATTAAATCACTTGGTATCCTCTGTGCCAAAACGTATTTTAAGCGTGGTGAAAAGGAACAGCACCATTACAAAATGGTATGCTTTACTGTTTCAACTTTTGTTTAATGTGATGCAAGCCGGAAATGCAGGAATGTCAACGAAGTTGACCAGACGAAACATGAAACATCTCAGGTTCATACAGTCTGCAATGGAATAAAAGTCAAAGTAAAAGATCAAAGCAAAACTTGAATATGCATTTCCCATACTGTCCCAACTTGTTTTCATTTGTGGTTGTACTATAAAACGCAGACATAAATATGCATGATTGATGGTTGAGCACATAAGAGAGAATATATTACAGTACAATATATAGTAGAATGTGTATACAACTCTCTCACCGCTGTGCTGCTATGTTGACTGCTGTTTATTAGCCGTTCCTATGGACACTGTATCTCTGGGGCACAGCTGCTGAAGACAACATACACAACTTCTTCCTATCCTCAGTCACATCACAGCCAGGGTGATACAGAACAGATGAGAGGTACTGTATTTAACAATCCAGAGCAGTAGGTCACCGCTGAACTCCCACAAAGAAACAGCAGAGATGGCTTCATTCCATTCCAGAGCACACTAAACACAGACAGAGCAAGTCCTTTGATTTTTTTAGGGGTGAAATTAAATAGCATTGCAGGTCTTTCCTCAATCCTGATCTCTCTCTGTTCTGCATGATGTACAGTATTCGTCCTCTTACTCTAGGACACTGGCTTAACCCATCTATTAATAAGAATTGTTAACCAACCAGTTTAACTTAATGCTATGTGTTGGTTGTTTGGGAAACACTGAAATGTGGTGGTGTGGTGCACGGAAATGAACACTCTGCTAAGCTAACATGCTCATTATCACAGATAAACTTCTTCCATTGACTGAAATCATTGACATGTACATAAAAATGGGGTGCTATAATGGAGCAGTCTGCCAGATTTAAATTTTAGATTTAAAAAAAACTATTTCCTTTAAATAGAAGCATTTACATTAAGCATTGTAACAAGCTTTTAGCATTGTAGCAAGTCGTAGTATTGTAAGTGCAGTACTTGCATGTTAATTGAAAATTTTGTAACTGTCAGAAATTGATTGTTTGTTAAGTATTTATTATAATACAGTATATTTATGATTATGCAGTTCTCTGGCTTGGTGATTAGTGTTAGCTGCTGAAAACCACAACTCTGAAGCTCTGTGATTGTAATGTCATGGTTGGGTAAGCACCCAGTGAGTTCCGAATTAAGCACCTGACTGTGATAAATGAGGGTAAAACAGAATGCTTTTTGTTTGTTATTAACTACGGAATGTTTAGGCTGCACTTTTCATTATCTTACCACACAGATAAGTGACATAGCTGATTTGTTCAGTGTGGTTTTTAATAGTGTCAATAAACCACGTAGAATCAGAGATTTAATATATTAGATATGGTATATAAGTAATAAAAAACAATATTTTGTTTAACTTGTTTACACCTCATTGTTCATTTGATCAGTTCCATTTACCATATAGATGCATTTTGTCCACCTGTTTCTTTACATTCTTTGTACATTAATGGTCAGGATGGACCACCACAGATCATGTACTACATTTAACATTTACAGCATTTAGCAGACGCCCTTATCCAGAGTGACTTACAACTGATACAGTCTTACATTTCAAACAGTGGTTGGTTAAGGACCTTGCTTAAGGATCCAACTGTAAAAGCTTGGGAGAGGTTGGATTTGAACCCTGGGCCATCAGGTCCAGAGCCCAGTATCTTAACCACTAGGCTACCGCAGTCCCGCAGTCCCAAATCCAATATTTGATCGGAACAGAAACAATGTATGTAATCAAAGTATGTAGAGAAACATGACTACATGAATTACAGTCTGTAACTATGGAACTACAAAGTACATCTACAGCATATGGTACATGAAACAAATAAAATGGAAAATGAGTGTAGAAACAAGGAGGTTAAATTAATAAAGTTATTGGTGAGTGTATATTGTCATATGACACATATGCTGTATTTAAACCTACAGATATAAAATATCACTTCTAAATGAGAGTCACATTGAGGATGCTGAGGATGGTCTGAAACTCGCAAATTCCTGATCAGCAGTGATACTGTGGTGCTCATTTTTTTACCGATGGAGGAGGTCTAAAGAAGATGAGCTACAGTACCTAAAACAAAATATTGTAAGTTAATAATAATAATAATAAGTACATTGCATAGAAATCCGAAGGAAGTCATAGAGAACCCTCACATAAACGTTTGGGTCAGAACTACAATTCAGCTGTGTTCACCAAACCTTCCAAACTGCCTTTTAAGGTAAGACACCTCTGTCTGTTTCTCTCATTCCCTCTCTCTCTCTCTGCCTATGGTGATGGGGGATACTCATAGTCTACGGTTTTATAAGCTGTTACAGCACTGTCATGCCACCACATCTGTAAGGAATTTCCAGCGAGTTTCTCTGACCCTCGTGTTCTCTGTGTGAGCATCTGGCAGCCTTTCCATTTGTGCCTTGTTTTAGAGTGAACTTTCACACATTCATTCTCAACGACTTCTTCCCCACTGCTGAAACTATGACCCCTACCTAGCTCTGTGATGGAATGGACCCTCATGCCTGCACACTGTGTTTTCCTGGCATAGTTACCCCATGACCCCATGAGAAAAAACTCATAGTTAAAACTTTTTTTTAAGTTACTGGACATTTCATTTGGTACACCATATAGGTGCATTTTGATGGTATACATATGATTGTAATTACATTAATTGAAAAAAAAAAACATTGCTGTAAAACTGAACTTATGTCTCAGAGAGAGATGTCAGTGACCACAAGTGTGTGTGAAAATATAACAATGTTGATATTTTCCGTTTTAACACCAATCTATATCTGTCACAAGAAAATTGAGCATGCTTATCTAAAAATAAATAGAACTCTGGAGTTTGATTTGGTAAGTGATAGGATAAAATGAGACAAAATAAAATATAAAAAATCTTTGTCTCAGTTAAACATATTACATCTTCCTGGGAACTTTTAGAAAATATTTGCTTAGTTTATATTCAGGTAGCTTTTACCCTTGAATAAGTTTATTTATTACAATTGATCTGAATTTGGACAAGAATGATCTGTATTCTAAGAAAATGAGAGTATCAGAAAGCTATTTATATTATTAGTTATAGAGGTAGCCTTTCTATAACAGAGTCTAAAACCACACCCTATTATCTTATATTATGATTATATTATAATCAGCAGCTAACCAGAGCATAGCAGCAGTGGTAAAAATATTTTGAAAAACTTTTATGGAACTGCTGTGTGCTAGAAAAACCTCCAATACATCTATGCACTGCTTAATGAAAACTCATAATAATAAACACATAACAAATAATAATAAAAATAAATAAAATCACTTCTTATAACTCAGGATGCTGTGACCATGTGCAGCTGGTCACCTCAACAGCCAACTATGCCGAAGCTCCACAAACAGATGTGGGCATTAAAGAGCTTCATTTGTGCACGTGTGTGTGTGTCTGTGTGTAAGGCCCATTAACTCATATTTGGACTAACTTGGTTGAGGTGTTTAGAGACTTCTTTTGTGCAAGTTGTGCAATCTTGTATTTGCATGTATGATTTTGTGCCACTTATTTGTAGCAAGCTGTAAATGTTGTTCATAAGTATATGTGCCTGTCCTATTGTAAGTAGTACTCCTAAGATTGCACCCCAAGACACCCACACACACACACCTGTACACAACCTGTACATTCTATCTAACCTATGACTATACTGCTTATATAATTTAGGGGATATTTCAAAATTAATTTGAAGAGCATCCTACAAGAACAGCTGGAGATCCAGCCTTGGGTGACCATACACCCTACTGTACAGTCAATGTGTGGAACGCTTGTCCAGCTTGACATGTTTCTGTTCACAGCCATAAATATGTCACTTGCTACTCAATTACAATAACTTGAGTTTGCATTTCATTTTCGTAATCAAACATCTTTATTTAATTACATTCATTTTGAAATATGTGAGCAGTGTATATATAACAAGTTCACATTCACTCGCTAAGTCTGTTTCATCTAGCTGACCTTCCATCTTGTCGTAAAAAAAGCATTTTTGCTTCCATCAGATAAAAGTCTCCTACCTCCTTATCCTTAACTTACCTCCTTATCCTCTTGTGTTACTGCTTCTCCTAGACAGGGTTGTAACAGTACATTACTGTATTTTCATAAATTTAGTGATGCTGTGTATATGGTAGAATACTAGTGTTTGCAGCAGTATCTGTGATGCATGCAGTTTTTTATGGCACTGTCAGAACAAATAGAACAAGTGGTGTAAGGTTTTGAATTTTGTATTTTTTTTTCTTTATTGCTTTATTGTGCACATATATAGTGTGTTCACTGTAGTGATACACTTGAATCTGTGTAATCTTTTGGATTGGTTGTGGGTGTATGAGGGACATGACATGATTGGAAAATTAGTAGGGCCCTAAAGAATCTGATTCGTTGGGATTTCCTCTTAAGGAATGTTTTTAAAGGTGTACTGGAGGAGCCCCTGGATGTTAAAGTATTAATAACACTCCCAAAGCTCTCCAGTCCCACTCAAGGGAAACCCACCCGCAATCCTATGGTGATCAAGCTACCTCATTAATGTCAGCAGGGAGTTTGAGGAGGTGCTGAATACTCCCTATTTTCAAAAGTCCTCGTCTGGTAACTGTATCTATGACAAATAAGGAGAGGTATAGTAGTGTGGGATGTGCTGGACAGGCCTCCCATGAAGGTTTGCACATGCTTTGAAACTCTGTATTTAGTTGAGTGTTCGGATACTTTGTATATGGTGTGTTCAAGTTAAAGTACTGTTGTATTTTTGGTATCTTGTAATCTCTAAAGATGGTTGTGGGTGTGTTTTGGCCACGACATTGCCCTGATTTATGTTCTAAGTAGTAAATTCAGGCATACCAGGTTGTTAGGAAGACAGTATTTTAAGAGGTTCTTAAGGAACGGAAAATTGTTCCTATAGTAAAAGAGCATTCTTTCTCTGTCTCCCACCATGTTTCAGTGCAATAAATATCATATTACAGGAGAAACCTACAACTCAGTTATTTAATTTACTCTACTAGATTCAATGTGTCTGAATGTTTAGATTTGAATTTCTTTTGTAGTTTGTCCAAAAGGATATTATAATGATAATAGTAGTAATAATTGTGGGCTGGCGCCGTGTTGGTTTTTATTTAATGTCGCCAATATCAGCGCCCATTTCAGGTTACATCTACACACAAAGTTATCTCAGGACTAGTCATATATACACTTAAGTCATCAATTAACCTAACACTGGATAAAAAAAAGAGTAAATCCACACAGATACGGGGAGGACATGCAGACTTCCTCACATAAAGGACCCATCCACACTGGGATTGAACCCAGGACCTTCTTGCTATGAGGCAGTAAGTGCTACCCACCGAGCCACTGTGCCGTCTAGTAGCACTGTAACCTCACAGTGGGAAGGTGCTTGGTTCAATCCCAGATGGGACATTCTGGGTTCTGGCGTTTTGTGTTAAGTCCCCTTCCTCCCAAAGACATGCATGTTAGGTTAATGAGTGTCTCTGAAGTGGCCCTGTGTATGGATGTATGTACCCTATGATGGATTGGTGCCCTGTCTAGGGTTGGTCCTGCCTTGCACCGTATTCCATGGACTAGGCACCGACTCTCCCACAACACTGTCCAAGCAGATAAGAAAGTTAATTATTATTATTATTATTATTATTATTATTATTATAATATCAGCCCATTTAATTCAATTCAATTTTATTAATATAGCGCTTTTCACAACGTAGCATTGTCTCAAAGCAGCTTTACAGTAATACATTATCTTAAAAGGCCAATCCCTAGTTGAGCAAGCCTAGGACGACAGTGGAAAGGAAAAACTCCCTAAAATGGTAGGAAGAAACCTTGGGAGGACCAAGACATGATTTTAAGAACATTTTTGTTAATTTGTTCTTTAAGTGTGGTCTATTATAAATGTCCTGTTGAAAAATGCAGCGGCAAATGCAAAGAGTATAATAGCTAGGCCCTGATTTTGGGAAATGACTAATGCAAGGTGATGCTAATGTAAGCATACCTCCTATACATTAAGGCTAAACCTTAAATAGGTCTTAACCTTAAAGAAATTTTGATAAACAACAGTAGGACTTTCACCAATATAAACTGAAGGGTTAGATGTTTTTGAAAACAGTCCATCATTTGTGCTTTCATTGAGAATTGATCAGCAGCATTATGAGGTTTTTCTTCTAATTGAAGTTCCAGACGACAGTGTTTCCTCTGTTGAAATACAGTATATTGCCCTGTCTTCTTGCTGTAACACATATCTGGGAATTCAAGAAGTCCTAATTATGCTGACTCATAAATGGATCAGTAAGGCCTTCTTTGCAGCTCCCTTGAGTTCTATCCAAGTAGAGCCATAGCTTATCTTTATTGCCTGCAAATTGCCTTTGTTCATTATTTTCCAGTCACAATGTAACATCTAGACTGTTCCATTAGTTATTGAGATTAAATTTAGCAAGAAGTGGTGTGATTATTGGAAATAAAAATGAACTCCGCATAGTGACAGAATTGTTCATTACTAAAATTCTCTGGGGGCCTAAAAGGCTTTCCCACAGGAAAAGTGTACACAGTGCATATTATTGTACGGGGTGCTTACGAAAAACGAAATACATCAGACATCATTAATGTTAGATGTGGATGTAAAATGCACCAATACTTAAGCATTTGAAAGGGTCTCTGCAGGGTCATGGTCCATTTGGCAGCACCGTGTGCAAGGGGAAACCCAAACTTGGCGGGGTGCCAGTGCTTGGCAGAGCATATGTACACACCCACTCACACTGGGTTCCTTTAGAGATGACAATTGACCCTGTAATGTAGGTGGTAACCAGAGTATACAGAGGAATCAAAGTGTGAACAATCAAAATATCTGTACCATGGTTTTGGAGCTGTGAGGTGACAGCGTTAACGACTGAACCACCATGCTTCCCTACCTTTAATTGGGTTTCTTAGCATGTTGTGTTACACAAATGCATCACATTCGATCACAGACGTTTTTAATGACTATTAACCATTGCCATCTGTTTTTTTTTTATTAAAGACCTTAAACCAGCTGACTGCTACAGCATGAAGAATGCATTTAAAGCATTTTCTTCAAAGAGCATGGTCCATATAACCCTGACCTCAATAAAGTCATGGGTCAGCCCTGACCCTGACCCTGAAAGCTCAAATTTGGATAGGCATGCAGTCTGGAATGCAGAAAGAGGAAGATCCTGGGCAGAAGAAACTTCATACTAGCTAACTTACTTGTCATCACACCTCCAAACTCTGAAAACCTATATTATAGTGCTTAAATAATTCACAGGACCTTAGTCAAGACTGAAATACTGATACTGGATCAATTGTCTATTGGGGAAAAACAGGAACTCTGTCTACCATCATGTTTTAGTTCAGCACTGAGACGCTACTTCCATATGAAAAGTGGTAGATGCATGGTGTTTCCACTAAAAGGTTTTAATGTCACTGACATACCACTTTATGAGGTATACCTCGATATTTCTACACTTATTGTCCATTTTAGCAATTCCACTTGCCACACAGATGCACTTATTTCTTTAGTACAATGACAGTTTGTTTCTCTACACACTTTATTAGTCTTGTATTCTGTTCTTCAATGACCAGGATCACCACAGATCAGGTACAATTTGGGTGATGGATCATTCTCAGCACTGTACTGAAATTGATATGGTGGTATTGCATTAATGTGTGTTGCACTGGTAAAAGTGGATCAGGTGCAGCAGTACTGCTGGAGTTTCTAAGCACCTCAGTGTCACTGCTGAATTGAGAATAGTGCATCAAAATGTCAGAACACCAGCATCCTGTAGGCAGCATCCTGTGAGCAGTGGTGAAGGATTAGAGGATGCCCAACTTAAACTGTGCAACAAAGGATGAGCTGATGTTACACCTACAATGTGTCTAATAGAGTGCACGGAGAATAAACGTCTTATTTTAAAACTCCAGCAGTACTGCTGTGTCTGATCCATTTGTAGAAAATGACAATATTTGTAGAAACATATTGTAGAAGCAAGTGTACCTAATAAAGTGGCCAAGTAGTGTATAGAGATAGATAAAACACATTTTTTTGTGAATTTAATAAGAGTGAGCAAAAATACAGACAACTTAGAAAAACAAAGACTAGACAAGATTGGCTTGCTTAGCATAACCCAGCTAATGGGATAACGTTTGTTTTGGCACCCTGGAATTAATTTGCTACAAATGCAAAGCTGAGTTTAATTCACTCGTGTTCAACTGCCAATGTAGCATTACTAAAAATGGCACACACCCGTACATACTATCCAAGCAATAATTAAGTACTATGTTTGTTCTGACAACACAGAATTAATTAATTGCTTCATTTGTCCATTCGTTCAGCTATAATATCTACTTAAACCTGGAGGGTAAGGATGGGTCTGGAGCAAATCCTAGAAACACTGGGCCCGAAGGGGAAATGCATCCATCACACTTGCTCACACCTAGGAACAGTTTGGTGCAACCAGTCCACCTGCTGGAGAATAGAACCAGTCCACTCAGAATAAACCCATGTGGCATGAGAAGAGCTTTTAAACTTCACATAGACTTTAACCAGTGACGAGGCTTGAACCTGGTTCATTACAAAATCCTTTTTGTTGGATTCATGTTATGACCATAATTGAGCATTCAAAGTGATAAAACATCAAAGAATCTGTAATTTGGGGGAGGGGGGTGGCACGCTTCTGGGTGCAAGCTGGCGAGGCAGCCATTTTATCAGGAGCTTGAATGCCAGTGAATGTACCTAGCACCTAACAGCAGCATCACTACAACACAATCAAATATGTGTCACATGTCTGATTCACAGCCAATTAGTGCAAACCTTGTTGCAAAGAAGAATTTTAATGAGCATTAGTAACAACCAAAGTACCTTCAATTTAAGTGGGGAAAAGAAAATAATTGCTACTGTTCATGCGTCAGACAAAGCTAATCAGACTGGCTTGCGAGTGAATTGCAAACACATTTGTTTAACTTCTAGGAAGATTTCCAAATAAAACAAAGCAGGGAGGCTGTTTACTGAAATAATATGTCGACTATAACTCCCCTGAACATTTTTTGGGGGTAAAATGTGTTAAAATGTTAAAAATGTATAATTTTTTTGTGCTCATGTGTACTGGGATGGCATTATCCATTCAAATGATTCAAAACCTTGTGGTTAATTAAAGGTCTAGCGCCTACTTGCGGAAATAACTTAATCTAATCCAGCCATAATCACAGGTTTGAACTGTGTATCTGCCGAAAGCTACAGACACCAGATGAGATCGGGTTAGACATTTCAGACCTTTGGCCAAATACTGTACTCTTGCTTGTAATCAAATCTTCTTCCTGCTTGCAAATTGTCAATGTTAAAAAATGGACAATTATGTTCTCGTTCAGTAGTTCTCAATAATAAAAGTAGATCATGATAGCCTAGTTAAACAAATGACACAAAAACATACTGATTAGAACTACATGGCATTTTACTGTGAACTGAATTTCAAGTTTATGTGGGTCATGCACCAAGACAACAACCCTAGGTAGGTAATTTTACCTAAAATAGTTCGACAAGAATAGGGTCTAATGTTTTGGAGTGGCCAAGTCAAAGTCCCGACTTTAATCCAGTAGAAATGTTGTGGAAGGACTTGAAGGGAGCAATCCCAGGTGTGGAATCCCACATAAATCCCAGAATTTAAACTGCTCTGTACAGAGGAATGAACAAAAAGTATCACTGCAGCACTGATCAACAGCTACCTGAAATATTTATAAGTGGTAGATGTTATTGCACAAGGGGTCACACTGGGTGCTGAAAGTAAAGGTTCACATACTTTTGATAGTCACAGATATGCACTATTGGGCATTTTTTTTTTTATAAATGGCCAAGCATAATATTTTGCCTGTCATCAAATGCTAAAAGAACCATGTCATTCCAGTCATGAGCCATCCAGCATGTATGTACGTATTAAAACAAAATGCAGTCCTCAGGTAAAACTGATATTTATACTACAAACTATAAGCAAAAAAGCATTGCATGCTAAATGATCCCTTAAATCTCTTAAAACCAGCTTATCCGTCTTTTCAAAATTATGTAAAATCTGTAAGAAGATTTGGCCAAACACGGCAAAAGTAACAGTCGCAACAAAATTCCAGACTGAGAGGAAATTTGTAATATGTCCAATATTTATATTGTCCTGACTTCTATGAGTTCTATGATATTTCTGTTTTTTTTCCAGTAGTAATTAGGAATTTTTCTTTGTATAAACAGTAAATTAGGTTGCATGATAGTCAAATTATTGCCACAAAAATTAAATATAGATATATTATATCTGCACACACTTGTAACTATAGTATTAGTCGAGTGTAAGAAAGTGATTCATGTTAAACCTGATACTGAGTTTTGAAATGTGGGCACAAGTGAACATCAAGAAGGCAATCTTTGTTCTCTAGCTCCATCTGGTGATGTTTAAGAACGAAGCAGTGGGTTATGAACGCCACCATTTTCTTTATTATATGCCTCTCTCACACTGTCTACCAATTTGTTCATCTCTTTTTATTGTTAGAGTTTGTTCTTGTTGTTTTTATTACTGTTGTTAAAATATTAGACTTTTAGCTTGTTGGTATTGTTCTTCTCTTGTTCCACAGAATAAATTTGGCACTGTACAATACAGCAATTAAAATGACATGTTCTATTGATCTGTTTGCCCTTGGCCACTAAAAGTAATTAAATCACAACAGCATGATAACCTACTCCGTGATTAACTGTGACCTGGTTTCTGAACCATCACTACAAGACCAGCATACAGAGAAAACATGAATCAATAAATCGAGTATGTTGCAGCTAAGCATTTAGTAATATTATTTTGTCTAACTGAAGGCTGAAGAAAAAAGGAGTTTTTTCACAGCTTTCACTGTGTGATACTTAGTTCTCGTTGGTCAGAAGGTACATTTCCATAGCAGCATGGCTCTGATTCAGATATAATAAGGAAAAAAATGTTTGGATGGATGGAGCATTGATTTGTAACATTACTTCCAGATCCACCTGTACTATTATAGGTGTGCTTGCTCTACAGTCACTACAGTCACTCTGTGGCACCTCAAGAGTTTGCATTAAATATACAGTAAATAGTCACAGGGACATGTTCCCCCATTTCAGGCTAGCCGTAACAACTAACCTTAGCCTCCCAGCACGCCTTTGTGGATGAAGTCAGTGGCCTGGCATTCTGTATCTGGGTCCATCACCATGTGACAGCATGTACAGTATTTGCCATTTATAGGTACTTTAAAGGTCTACTTTGTAACGTAGGACAAAATATTTCCCTTTAAGTCATTTAGCACTGGAACTGTTTATTGCTGCTAGAAATATGGAACTAGTTGTTTCTCGGCATTCTACTACATTAAATAAACATATAATGAAGCTCTGAGAAAGATGTTTTACAAAGAGGGATGTGCATTTATTCCCAAGCTCCAGATGAAAGGGAGGGTAAAGCAATTTGGGTCACACCAGAGTAGCAAAATACTTATCTGTGCAATTGTAGCGGAATTATACAATCCCAATTGTTGATCAATTTCTTACAACAGAACAAGTTAATTTCTTCTTGAATATCACATAAGCCATTGAGCGTAAATGGTACTCAGTCTAAGCTGCAATGCAGACCACAAACAGTCATCTTGGTTCTACATGCAGTGTTTAACTACATGCTATAATAGCTTGTGTGGGAGTTGCAAATTGTGCACGATTAAAATATCCTTTATGTTTTGGGTTTCGTTCCTAGTGGAAATTGTGTTCCTGTACAGAAAAAAACAAACAGTAATTAGAAATTAGGCAAAATCCAATTCTAGAGTGGCAGCAATAGTACAATGTATGAAGTCTACAAAAGCAGTCAACAACTGGATATGGATTTGAGGGCATCCAATTGACTGGGGCCTCTCACTCTATTTTGATATTTTACCATTATCTCCAATTCTGACTCATTGATTTTTAAGAGAATTTATATAGTTGTCTTCAACTGAAAGGAAGGGTCCTTTCTTATTCCAGAATTAAGTCAAAACATGCCCCAAACCTTCCTCAGGCGCTCTGGCACATACTTTTAATTAGTTTGCAGAGTAATAAAAATTCTTAAGGTCAAATCTATGACCTTACAGTTCAACTCTTGGCTATGTTGACTTTACTATATCTCTACTTAATTCATTGCACAAGTTTTGCTTAAAGGTCACTATATCCATCAATCAATCACTTTAAACAAGCATGGTCAAGGGTAACGGACAGTCGTGCAAGTGTCCAAGGGTTATTTACAGTGGACATAGAAAGACAGTGAAAATTAAACAAGCATGGATACAATGGAGACAAAAGAGGTGCTATACAAAAAGTCTACTTTGCTGACAAACAACACAACAAATTAACACTTAGTAACAGTGAGAAGTGACATTGCTAAAGGGACAGAGACAACAACCAATAACAGTGCTAACAATACAAAGTTAACAAACAAGACAATACCACACGGTGCTACACAGACAACAGGATAACAAACAATACGTTAACATTAAGGGAAGGGCAACACACAGAGGTAAACTTCACTAGATCAAACACAAAGTTATTCGGGAACCATTCACTCAAATGCAACACTACGGACCAGTCGTGCAACACAATGGAGAAGTACACAAACCAGACCAATAAGACCAGGAGCGAGGAGGAAGTGAGCAAAAAGGGCAGTGTTTCTAGAAAAAGTGCAGCAGGTGAAAACAACCTCACTTGCTGTGGAAAATGAGACGGAGGGAGCTATGGCAGAGTGATGAAGCTCTTGGTATTGCATCATCATGACACATTTGCACATCGTGTTTTCTTAATCATCAAACAGAGACTTAAAAATCACAGGGCCAAACATCTGGCTATACAAAATTCAGGTATCAATCAACTTAAAAAAAACAACAACAACAGAAACGTTTGTGACATTTTGAAACACCAGTTTCAGAATAGATAACTTTCCATTGCAGTTCTGTAAAGGTATGCAGAATATTTGTCTGCTAAAAACAGTATAAACAACGAGCCCTTTTTGGGGATTGGTTGGTGTTATGGGACCACACTGGAATACTGGTATTTTTTTTGTGGTTGTATGTGTGACAGTGATAGTGAGAGACTTGAGCCCGATTAAGCCAAATGTACCCATGCAGTTTGATTCCTCAGCATTAATATTTATTCAGCTGCATTTACGCTAAAGCAGCAGCAGAGAAATGGTTTTGGAATGTGAAAAGAAAGAAACCAGATTATCTGAAGCAAACTCACGCAGCCATGGGTAGAACACATACAGCATCCCGAGTGGGCCTCAAACCCAGTTATTCAGAGCTTTCAGGTGATTAAGAAAACCAATTCACCACAATGACGTCTCTATCAAGATAACATAGCTTTATTAATACCATTATAATAACAATTAAAATCATAGTGTGGTATATAGACATAAAACCTAATTTAATGAAATAGAATGAAGATAAGTTATTTAGAGTTTAAAGCCAAAGCTAAATTTCAGTGAGTATTTAGTGACAGATTCTAATGCTGGCTTCAAGTGAGAATTAAATGATATGACTTAAGATGTGTTACCTGAATCCCACTCATTTCAGCCAACGACTGTTGTTTAGATTTGTTCAGTTAGCAGATGATTTTATCCAAGGCAATTTTCTCACAGTGCACATGTTCTCTAATGTTCCACTAGCACTACATTTTTTTAAATCATTCCACATGACCATTTTTGACTTCTTCATAATTACAGCTTTGCAGTTATGTTTATTTCATCACTTAGATGAGACCAATATTAATTGGTCTCAGGAAGATATTCCTTGCCACTTTGTCTACTCATTTGTGTTTTAAAAAACTGCTTTTGAGCTTGAACTGAGTTTGAGCTTATCAGATGTCCTACCCCACACAACTGAATTCAGAGTGGCTCTACCCTTTTGAGTGTTTCTCCCTGTCTCACTCACACTCTCTCTCTCTCACTCGCTTGCTCGCTCAATGAAAATACAGAAGACTCACAGAATGTCTGGGAGAGGTGGGATGACTGTAGCTAGTTATATACTCAAATAAGTAAACAGTTTGGAAGTGCACATACAAAAAGTACTCAGAGTCTACAACAAAACAAAAATGAGAAAAAAAAAAGCCTAAACGAGTCTAAAATCATAGTACAATTATGCACAGGGGCTACATAATAAAGAGTTCATTTAGTAAATAAATATCAAAATTCTTACTTTTTTGAGCATTTACTGCATTTCAGAGTCTCCACACTCTTTGGTAGCTGCTTAAAGGGTGCTGCGTTTAAATCCAGGGTTGCCAGATGCCATGGCTTAGAGAAGCAACAACAATGTGGAAAGAATCCCAAAGGCAACAAAGTCTCTCTTAGAATAACATCCACATCTAGCAACCATGTTACATTTGCACACAAACCGGTAGAGTATGGCAATACATGCTGTAAGAAATCTGATTACTGAGAAAAATTCTGCTCTCTTTATCTGATTTTTAGATTAGAACACTAATCAGGTAAATGCAGAAATCTATCTATAATTGTATATTACGAAACACCTGTAAACACACTCAATATGAACAGCAACCAAACACTCCACAGGTACAACAGGGGCTGACATGCAATGGCAGAGCTAACATAGAACACACCATATAAGAGACAAGACATAGAAACAGAGTTAAGACACTGTGATCAAGAGCATAAGGAGACCAGGAGCCGGAAAACAAGGGGGTGAGTGCAGAGACCCAACAAGTGGAAAGGAGAGAGAATTTATATAGGGGAGATACAGCAGGCTGGAACTAATCAGTCTGAAATGAAAAAGAAAAAGGATCAGAAGGGTGCATTAATATTACATTTTAAATGTAATCAAACTAAAAATGAATTATAGAGCCTGAATTAATCAAAACAGTAAGTAATTGAAAGACCCTTTTCGAACCCACTTACCTTGGTCAGGATATTGGGTTGGGGTCAGAAGCCTTTTCAAAATTCAAAATTGGTCCCCATGTGCGGGACACTGTAACAGTAAAAGTCAAACTCAATGTTGAAAGCTCAGCTTTGAACCCAGTACCTCAGAAACTGCTGTTTTCAGAATCTGGTTATTACTTCCAAGTCATATAAAATAAGCTTAAACATGAGTTAACCGTTAATGTAATGACAATGTATTGCTTTAATTCAAATTTCTCGCAGCAGGCTAATACTAAACCAAACTCACTATATACTTTACAGTTTCACAGTTCCACTTTCATGAGGCACTCTCCAAATGGGGCTTAATTAAAATCAACATGACTTCCGACATCTCATAATGAGTAGATAGTAGGCATACACAGACTTTATTATAATCATCATCTGAAGATGTGAATTAATATTAGATAACCCTTATAAAGCCAAAGAGGATTAACTTCTAACATCTTCTAATTACCGAGCTCTGCTATTTGACACATTTGTAATATAAAGCATGCATTTCTGCATGATATTCTCCACAGACTAACAATTTCAGTAGAAGGGGTTATACTGAATGCCTCAGTGAATTTCAATATGACACATTTAGGTTTCTGCTTTTAGCAAGTTGACTTGCCAACTTTGATTTAAAGAATTTGGCATTTGACATTGTATTATATGTATGTATGTATGTATGTATGTATGTATGTATGTATGTATGTATGTGGCTTGGGCAGCTTCATCGATGTTGGCATGGTGTTCATGCAACAGCATGCATTTGCAAATCCAGCAGGCCAGATGTTTTTCCCTGTCCTTAGGGCCCAAAATTTTGTTTATCTGCTGTTCGTAAGTTTACAGACTATGCTGTATTTAATATGCATACCAGCAACTTATTTAGTCAGGGTGTGTGTAATTCTGTAATCCTACCACACTGGAGAATGCTACTCTGATCAGGTAGCTTCCTTTCCCATCATGATAAACCTTCGCAACAATCTTAGCTCCTTCCAGAGCTATCCAGTAAAAGATTAATAAAAGCTTAATTACAAGCCAGTTTCACAGCACCTTTCCATTTCCTTGTAAAGGTCGGACTAATAGCCGATTGCACTATCCACTGTAATATGTTAATCAGCTCTTGACACTGGGCCACTCACTTCCTGTGTCATTTACAGTTTTCATTTGCAAAAACCTTGTAGGCGGCCTTCTTCATTTTCTGATGCTAAGAGAAAAACTGCCAACTTTATGAGTTATTGTTTAGAAGTTAAAAATGTTAAAATTATTTAATACAGCGATGCCCCAGAATTACAGCCACATTATGAGGTTCTGTCAATTAAATATTAAGTTAGTTAGCAATATATACCGTTCATAAAAATTAGGGGGTACTTTAAAATAAAATATACTCTAATTAAATATCCCCTAATTATTGCTCAGTTGCATTTCCAAATTACTATTAAACATTTCAAATTTCTTGCGTTTACCAGCTAGGCATGTCCTTTATGAATGTTTGGTCAATTAAGCAGACAATTTCCTGTTTTAAAGTGTTAAATATGTTCAATACACTGCATCTCAAACTTCCTGAAGTGGTTTGAGTAACCAGAATTTGATACAACAGCGTCTTGGCTGTATTTACAAGCACATTTATTTATTTGGTTATCTATTTTCATATACATTTACGGCATCAAATTAGTACAGCCTTACAATCCAAGCAATTGTGGGTTAAGCGCCTTGGTCAGGGACCCAAATGTGGCAGCGATGGGATTTGAACCCTGGATCTTCTGGTCCAGTACCTCAACCACTAGGCCACCACAGTGTCAGATACTAGATACTATCCTAATACTTGGAAATGTAAATGGGGTCTAAGTGAATTTAAAATGTGCTGCTACCTGTTCCTGCATGTTTAAGTGACAGATGGTTTATGGTGCAGCAAAATAAGATGCAGTTCAGACAGCTCTGGGAGGAATGTTTGTAATTAGACACACACAGGTGGTGAGCTGTGTGGGTAAACATTGCAGATAATTAGAAAAGATTGAATTACCACAGGGAATTGCTCAGGCTCTCATTTCCATCAATAAGCAATGAATACTGTAAGATTTCAGCTAGCATATCATTGATAAATCTCATTCATGTGAAAAAAGTTTGAGTCTCCCTATTGAAAATCCTACAGGTTCTGTACAAGATGTTATTATCATATGTGAGCTGTGGGTGGTCTGTCGCCTCACAGATTCCCAGGTTTAAGTCCCGAGAAAGCTGTTGCTTATTTGGCCTTTGGATTTACTTCTTGTGTGAGGGGTTTTCTCCGGTTTCCCCTCACATTCCAAAAGACATCTAAATGAAGCTACTATACTCAAAGTTTCATAATAAAAAATTCTGTACAGGTATGTGCTGCTTAATGACCAATCAATGGCTGTCCACCAAGGTTTTAAAAATGACAGAACAAATAATTATCTTTTAATTCTGTTGTGGCCCCAAACATCTGTCACCTCAACAGTTAATCTGTGAATCCACTGAGAGATGAAGGAGTTAAGAGAGTAACAGCACAAGTCCGTAACTCGTTTGTGTGTATTTTAAGTAAAACAGAGACTCAACCAGTGAATGTGAACCAGTTTATCTAATGATAGGTTAGAGAGAACACATCACACATGAGTACTACTCACAATACTACTTACAAACACCATTTACAGGCTGTTACAAATAAGTACTGGAAATTCATCCACACAAACAGGAGCTATGAAGAAAGGAGTCTCTAAACAAATCATCCAAATTAGTCCAATTAGTCTCTAGTCCAAATGTGATTTAATGAGTGATCGAACACACAATATTTGGATGACTTGTATCGAGACTTCTTTCCGCATAGCTCCTAAGAGTATGTGTGCGTCATATTGTGAGTAGTACTCGTTTGTTATATAGTGCCTCTAACCCACAACTAAATAAACTGGTTCACATTTATTGGTTGAGTCTCTCTTTCATTCTGCCTCAAATACCTTTAGATTTAAAATTCAGTAGCATTAAATAAATATGACTATGGTAAGGTTCAGTCAATATTACAATAAAACATTTTTGTAGTTTTGTAGTGGAATTTTGTAGTTTTTGTTGTTCTTTTTTTTACAGAAAGAGAGGAACAGGTTGTCCTTTTATCCTGTAGAAACATAATAAGCATGTTAACACTGACAGGCAAGAACAGTCTGTGTGTGCCCTTGACTCGCAGATTAAAATGTCACTTTCTCAGGTTCTTGAGAGGAAGTGGCTGCTTCCTAAGTGAAGGGAAAATTAGATGTCACTCAAACTGATCTCAGTCTAAAACTCTGTGTGGTGTCATTATACATAGTCCTTACTACAACCGCAATTACAATGAAGTTGGGACGTTGTGTAACACATAAATAAAAACAGAAAACGATGATTAGCAAATCCTTTTCAACCTATATTCAGTTGAATACACTACAACGGAAAGATATTTAATGTTCAAACGGGATTTTGAAACTATCTCGTTTTTTGTAAATATTCACTCGTTTTGAATTTGATGCCACGTTCCAAAAGAGTTGGGACACTGCGTCCATGTTTTCCAATAACGACTTGAAATGTCATCAGTCCACAGGACACTTTTCCACTTTACGTCAGTCCATCTCAGATGAGTTCGAGCACAGAGAAGCCGGCTGCGTTTCTGGGTGTTGTGGATGTATGGCTTTCGCTTTGCTAGGTAGAGTTTTAACTTGCACTTGTAATTGCATCCATGAACTGTGTTCACTGACAGTGGTTTTCTGAAGTGTTCTGAGCCCATGTGGTAATATCCATTACAGAATGATGTTGGTTTTTAATGCCCCATTTTTGCAGACATGTCTGCACATTCTCTGAATCTTTTGACAATATTATAGACTATAGATGATGATGAAACTGTTGGGCTTTTTGCTCATACATTTGTACCATTTGAACCTCGACCCATCCCTGTTTGTGAGTCTTTCAGGGATGCACCCTTTATACCCAATCACTCACCTGTGCAATATTCCAAACAGGCACACGGAGCATTCCTCAACTCTCCCAAGTCTTTTGGAACGTGTTTCAAGCATCAATTTCCAAATTATTTAATATTTGCAAAAAACAATAGAGAAAGGTTTATCCTTTCGAACATTAAGTATCTTGTCTTTAGTGTAAGTAGTGTAATCAACTGAATATTCGGTTTTATTTATGTTTAACACAGTGTCCCAACCTCTTTGCGATTGGGGTTGTAATTACATCATTGTGGCATTTGAAGATGACATTTTCAGTGGTCATAAAGCAGAAATCCATTGGGTGAAAAGTGTATGAAAGGATTGTGGTTTGTCAGCTCTGTGCATAAGTGTTTATCTTGTGTCTGCTTCCTTCGATCGTATGTATGTGCTACCTCTTGCTGTGGCTGATCTCAGTGCCACACTTACTCTTATGACGTGTGTAATGGCTTGCACATGAAAGCGGTTTCTGTGACAAATGTATTAATTAAGCCGGAGACAGTATGCAAATAAAAAATGTTAAGTGAGCAGGAGTTGAGTTCCTAGAGTGTGTCAATCCTTGAGACAAACTGTTAAATTATTTTCTCTAATAATCTCAGTGTTTCCATGCCAAGCAGCATGCATGCAGAAAAGGTGAACTGAATGATAAGCTTGTCTACAATCTTTTGATCTCAGCTTAGTGAATCAATTCCTTTTCTCATTAACTTTATAAAGCTTCTGCCTAACAGCATTATAGAAAGAAGTATAGTGCAGAAACAAGGTTATCTTGGGGAACTAGGTTACAGTGAACATCTCATTCAATCCCCAAGCAACAACCTGGGCTATAACGCCTCATGATTTAAAGTATAAAAAAGCCTAAAAGAGGCTTTTAAGCCCATGAATAAAAACTTAAATGAACTACATGGAGTATCATAGATTACAAAAATTATAAGTACATATTTAGACAAGTTTTGAAAGCATTTTGGGGGATCCTCTGGTTAGCATCACAGGATATGCAAGCCATCCAAAACCACATACCAGGAACATTTGTAATGCGCAGGCCAACTTGGACTTCGGTTACCAGGGAACAGACATAAATTGAATTAGGGTATTGGGAACCACGCATACTTTTAACAGGAGCCAAAACACACCTCCACAGATGACAGACCTCACAAGTGAAAACCAGAATTGCTTTATATGCTTCTGATTGTTCCGTATTGTCAAAAGGTTCAGAGTCTCAGCACTTCTCCAGGCATGTGTTTATGTTATGGTATGTGACACAGACCAGGGGTGTGTTATAGCTCTGGCTAGTAGTGGCATGATACTGTAAGAATAAGCAGTTATTCTATTTTAATAAGATATTATTTGCTAGTGGTGTTCTACACATCATCCCTCTATTATGCATCTATCACGTGCTATAGTAGTAAATATATCACACCTAATGTTTTGGCAGTTACAGGCTCCATGCTTGGGGTACATGCTTGCGCCCACCCTGTGAATTTTTGGAGACTAGGCACTGCACAACCCTGACCAATAATAATAATAAAAACAATACTACTAGCAATGAATATATGTTGCTTTTTTAATTACACATTTTCTTTTCATATTTTATGCCTGCTTTTTTCTGATTTGGGTTGCAAGGGCTCTGAAACCAATCCACAATGAACACAGGACAGTCCATCAAAGGGTATAGGGTTTCTGTTGCATCACTGGTGGATGATTTCCCAACTGGCCTCCCCTCCCTGAGCCATAGCCAATTATGTCTGGATGGGATTTCCAATCCGATTGGAAAGCACTGCTGGGATATACTCCCAGGTGCCTGAGATAGTAGGTGAGAGCTCACAGCACCCCCTGAGCACCCAAGCACCTGGTACTAATGCTAAGGACAAACATATAAAAAGGGTTGACAGGACATGCTCAGTGTGCATGCACTGTCAAAATTAACAATGCACAGCATTCATAACAATAAGAAGCCCGTTTGAATACCATGTTTGGAATTAGTGTCTTAATTCCAATAAGTTATCTTATCTTATCTTATCAGTTATCATACATTATAACTGGCTTATTTTTAGCAGATGGTATTTGGTGTAACTAGGAGAGCAGAAATAGATTAATTGCACTCAGCAATTTGGACCCAGTATCAAATTATCATAAATATCAAATAGTTGTCTAAAATGTATTGTTGATGTTAATGTTGTTAACACTTGTGTAGGCTTCACACAATGTAGCATCGAAAATTATGAGGCACGTTCTACTCAATCTTCTTCAAAAGTTTGCCTCTCTTCAAGAGCGTGCCTCTTTCCTTTAACAGAGAATCAGTTGTTTGTTTGCCCTTTTTCATGTTGGCATACAAACAGATGCCTGTGGGGCCATACTATGTTATTTTTAACTGGTCTAAAGATTTCCACCGATTCATCAACATGTCTTAGGAACAAGATTTAAAAGTAATTACTTTGGTATTCCACCATCTTCAAAGAGATTCCAGACTGAAGCTGAGGAAAAGAGCGGGTGAAAAAGGTATTCATGGAAATTGGCAGCAAACAAAAGATGGCAGTAAAGAAATGTGATGAGATATATGCTGTGAAAATTCCCATCTTCAGATCTCATGGACAAACGCAGCCCCCTTTATACAGAAACAAACATTTTCAGCAATTGTCAAGAACAAGAAAAGAACTTAAAAGAAATAGATAAGAGATGAAGCCTGGATTAGAAATCCAGTTGCCCCCTGCACAGCTGGCAGGACAAACTGAATAAAGGACAGTACAAAGCACTGCGCCATGTTTTTCTGCTGTCATCATTGCATAAAGAGAAGCATGCATGTCTTGTGTGTGTTCATATGACAAGGACATTACGTTTTTCATAAGGTTTGGAGTGAATGATGGGAGTGCGCATCATTCATGATAAAGCATCACACAGTCAATCCATTCAGAACTGACTAGAAAACTGGAACAAGAAATTGTGCACACTGTGGCTAACAATGGACAGTTTTCCACGGATTTCCTTGTATTAATTAGTGTGGGTTTCATTGTTACAGCACAGCACTGTGCTGGCCTAGTGGTTAAGGTAGGGAACTCTTTTTTTTTTTTTTTTCCCCCCCAAATATTCACTATCTCTGTGCTTTATTTTCATCTGACAGATGAAAGAGATGAAAGCTGCATGATGCCACAGAGTAGCAAGTGAGGATGCCTTCTATTATTTTGACTATATTCTGCAAAAATGAACAGTGTCCTTATTTGTGGCAAATTTTATCTAGAAGTATAGAATTCTGAAGGATGCATGTCATCAACCTATGTTGTGCTGTATCTGTATTTCATATATTATAATGAACATTGTTATCATTTGAATATACACTTAAAATTGTTCAAATCTAAACTGATTTAGGTGTAGACCACGAGATATTTCATAATATTTGTAATACAGGTATACATACATGTATTGTTTAATGCTCTTCCAGTATAAAGTCTGTCCGCTTTAGGTCTTAAAAACTATAATAAACGAAGAGAAAATAAGTTTTGGGTGGCACGATGGTTTTGTAGGTAGCATTGTCGCCCACAGTGAGAAAGTCCTGGGTTCGTTCCTGAGTCTGCATGTCCACAAGGTGCTTCAGTTTCCTACCACAGTCCAAAGATGCATGCTAGGATAATTGGTGTCTTGGTCTTGCCTTGCGCCCTGGGCCGTCAGCTAGGCACCTACTCTCCTGTGACCCTGTCCAGGATCAAGCGGATAAGAACGTGAATGAATGAATGAATGAATACAAATCTGTCTTTCAGCTCTGGACGTTGTGGCCATAATCAGCTGGTCACCATCAGATCAACTTCAGCTTGTGATGAGCCACGAGCAGAAGCGAGAGTTCATGATTGGAAGTATGTCATTCCCTTGAAAGGTCATTGCATGAATTTTTGTGTGCTCACTTGCATGTTATCTTATGTTTGGACTTGAGACTGATTTTGATTGGTTTGTTTAGGAAAAGTTTGGTATTTTACTTGTGTTTGTGTGGATGATTTTACACTGCTTACAGTCTTTGTAATAAGCTGTTAATGTTCGTAAGGATAAGTTTCTGTCCAAAAGTTGTAGGTAGTACTCCGTTCTTTGTGTCCCCACTACCTCTGTATTCTCTTTAACTTATAACTGCATAAACTTGTTCATATTCTCTCATTGGGTCGGTTTATTGTAGTTGCTCTTTTGTGTTGTTCTTGCTGTCAATCAATGCATTTCTGGCTTGAATCAAACAACTGATTGAATGAATGCCTACCATCCTCTCATCCCCTGTTACTGCATTCCCATAGATAATATCCGAACAGGAAATTACAATTGGCTATAATTTGGTGAATTTCCATGAATTTAAAAAAGGTTTAACGTGTGTATAACAGTTTAAGCTTCGGATGCTGTAGCTTTAGGGATGCTGTATAAATTGTAGAATTCCAATTGTGTTTCCAGTGGTATCTCTGACGAATTTACATATTTTATTAAAATACTCTTTACAGTAGCCTAAAACTTTTTGACTATAGTCAGTTTGTAAAAAATTACAGAGCAATGTTCTTATAAAGCAATCATTACTAATACATTAGAAATTGAACGAAATACCTACAAAGGCTTTTCGAATACAGACCAAACCACCTAGTCAGATATATGTTGCTACATATTAGTCATGCTTTAAGTGCATTTTTCAGGGTCATTGGGTTTTGTTTCTAAGAAAGGTCTCTAACTACTTAATAAATCAGTTTTTTTCTACATGTTTATAAACTCACTTCTTCTGGTCTGGATTCTCTGGCAATTATGCTGGAGTAAGCATGTCCTCCTGGACAGGTTGCCAGTCCATCACGGGCCTGGGTAAGCATCGCTGTCACAATGTCGGTGCACGATGTAACGATTAGCTTCCCCTCCCTCAGACACAGCCAACTGTGTCTCTCCATGTGACGCAGGACTTAGCTCGCTGTTGTGGTGGGCTAGTGGCATAAAATGTATTATTCACTGTTCACTGCTGACATTTTCAAACCACGATGCCCTTACCTGACAATATTATGCAGTATTACGCACTTGCATCATTTCATGACAATGTTCTTGAATGACTAACGTGTTTTACTTTTGAGCTTGGTAGAAATGTTGTTCTCTCTAGTTATTGTGTACAAAGTCTCAGAGGTCTATGCTTACATTCAATCATTCAACAGAACTAGACTCAGCCCTTGCTTGACTCCATGTAATTTTACTCATGCAGGAAGGCATTGGGGTTATGTTAGTTCTAAGTCAATTAACTAATTTAGTATATTGAGTATCTGCTGACTTCGCACATCTGTCACTATGGCGTGTAAATATTTTAGAACTGTTTAATCATTAATCAAAGTATCAAGTGCACTAATGATTCAACAGCTGAACCTGCGATCTGAGGTTGTGTCAGAAAACACAACAGAAACTGAGACAGAGGCTGATTAGGGATGGAGAGGAAGGCAGATCTCTGTTAGACCAGCAACACTCACTTTTAACAGGTTCATGATTTTTAGAATTAAGGAATGGGATCTTCATAGACAAACAATGGCAATAGACTAGTAGAGTAACTCATAATAAGACAGATTCATAGGTTTCTACCTCCCTAACAATTCAATTTAGCAATATTCTGCTCTAAAGTCAATAAAGGCAACAGTTTGCCCATTTTGAAAGAGATCATGAGTGGCTTGGACCTGATATCCACCACCATTAAGGTGAACTAGAATGCCAGAAGTGAATAGCAAAACATATATACATATATATATATATATATAATAATTCGTAGTAATTTTATTAATAAGATTATATTAATAGAATAATAAATTAATTTACTTGATGCTGAGCCATAGATCCATGGTGCTGCTATTCAGGCTACCAGGTTGTATCTTTTTTCAGCTCAGTCTATTCTGGCCATTCACCTCTCTGAAAACTGACACATACTGGTTTTTGCGTTTCTCACCATGTTGTGTAAATGTTAGGGTGAAAACCCCAGAAGATGTCAAGCAGCTCCAAAGCAAATACTCATAGCACCATCCATTGACTCTATTGACTTTTGGTGTTTGATGTAAACATTAACTGAAGTGCTTGACTTTTCTTATTCGAGCTGCTGCCACACGATTGGATAACTGAATGACAGTGTTAAACATGAATTGGGATTAGTGCCTTCACATAGTCTGTCCTCACAAGGTCAATGCATAAAACTGTTTATTTACATATTTTTGGACAGAAACTAAAAAATGCTGTTATTTGGTAATACGTGTTGTTATTAAGTGCAGTACAACTTTATTTTAGATTGATAAAAAAAAAGACAAGGGCATTTTATCTTAAATAAACGGTCATTAAAGATCAGCAATTTTATTTCTCATTTATTATTATTAATACTTCTATAAGTTGCCCAATTAAATGCAAGTTCGGCATTATATGTCAGCCATCGGTCACCCTGCTCTCTAAATATTGACATTTGCCATTTAAAAACACTCCTATTGCTCTACCACTACTGAGCGTATTTACATATTCAATAAAATGGCAGGTGAATGTTATTTTATTGCTTAATCGTTGTCAGTTTCTGAACTCAGATGTCTGTGCCAATAACCTGTCACACAGCTATAGCCCTGATCATACAGCCTTTAACAGGAATTAAGAGTGACAAATCTTCTGTGTCAAATTGTTCATAAAATCTGCCCACATTGATGCAAAATAACAGAGCTTCTGCAACACAGAGTCTTATGCACTGACTGCCGATGACGCACTCCTAATCCTATCCTGAATATAGGTGTAAAGCTGTATAGAGCAAAGTAGGATGGATCTCTTGATGTGTTCGTATACATTCTTTGGATTATTTATCTGGTTTAATACAAAGAGTCAGCCTTCCTTCTGTGTTTTCTCCTTGGTATATATCGACATGCTGATCCAGAACATCAGTTCTAGTAAAATACCTTTGGGACAATAAAATAATAAGTTGACCCATTTTAAAAGCTACATTGTGCTGATTGTATGATTTTAGCTTTAGCTTGCATTATAACTTAAAAAAATTTAAATAGAAAGTAAAATGTTTGTTTTGTTATGTGTTAAAGAGGAAATGCTCTGCGCGTTCCCAATTGTTTTAACATGTAAACAGCCTTATAACATTATAAAACTGATGAATGAATGGAAATTAAAGGCACTTAGCAGCTCTGAACTGATAAATCAGTCTATGAACAGTCAGTTAAGCATAGGCATATACTGTGGATCCACCCTCTCTATTCATCCTCATCATCCTCTCCAGATCTAACCTGGAAACACTTATCAAGAACAAAAACACACAAAATATGTTTATTTATATATATATATATATATATATTTTTTTTTTTTTTTTACACCCACTTAGCTGTGTCCGATTCTTTGCAAATCATTTTTTAACGTATATTTTTACACACACCATCCATTTGCACACATACTGATCAGCTTTATTTGAAATCCTGAACTGGCAACTTGTCTGTTGAAAATTAAATTACAGTAAACACTGAGTTTTGCTTTATGATGAGAGCTCTAAAAAAAAAATCAAAGGTTAGTTGTTTGTGAAATCTATGCACGTCTGCCAGATAATAAAAACTCTCTTTATTTGTCAGTAATAAAAACCTGATGAAGAAAAATCAGGTCAGTCAGTGCATCACTGCTGCACCAGAATGTGGATATTTTCCCCAAAGCAAAGCAACACAGGGGATTGGGAAATGCTAAGAAGGCCCCCTTTTTTCTTAATCATTTTCCAACCTTGTGCTGTAAAGCTCGTACTCTGAATGTGCAACTCTGTACAATGGCTCTAAAACATCCATAATATAAAACTGTAAATCAGCCAAGTAGGAATGATTTAAAGCTTATACATAAATACGAGACTAAATGAAATAAGATGTTTTTTATATGTTTAAATACTTGTATGTATAATTCTATAGTTTCATGTGGAACACTGATAATGTCTTGTTGTTGAGAGTAATAATCTTTGTGGGAGCACATTGTTTTTATTGTTCATTGGCAGTAACATATGCACGTGAGTGGATGTAACATAACATTGGAAGGTCTTTTATTGAGCGCACTCTCGGATATGCAGTAGAAACGAGGGTTGTTGTCAAAACGGACAACGATTTTTATACTGGGACTGAAAAAGGTCTTGCATTAACCAATTCACTCACCAACATAACGGGCCAATTTAGAGTAACCAATCTATCCACTGGCATGCTTGTTGGAATGAAACCAGAGTATCTGATGGAAACCTGAGAAGAACATTGCAACCTCCCCAAAGAGGATCAAACCCTGATCCTGGGGACCTTGAGTTGGTATGATACCTGCTGTGTCTTTGAACTTTAATCGCATCTGTAATCAGCGAGGTCTGCAGAGCCTGTTCACACCAAAGCCGAGTTAAAACCTAGATTGCTCAGAAGAACATACTGTAAAGACAGTACAGCTCTAAAATTTACCTTTGGCTTGTACCGGCAAAGTTATCATGGCATTCATTAAAAGCTATGCGATATTATTGAATTAATAGCCTTACGCTTTTTAGTCAAGGCATCAATATACAGTAGGGCACATGAACTCATACACACACTAAGAGTACACAAATTCGCCTTATATGTCTTTGGAATTGGGAGGAAACAGGAATACCCTAAGTAAACCCATACAGACGGGTAGCACATTCTAACATCAAACCGGGGATGCTGGAGCTGTGACTGCACTAAAAACTGCACCATCGTGCTGCTATGTATAATAGCAAGGCATTACATTGGTAGAAATGTGTTATAGGGTGGCGTGATGGTGTGGGTTTCCTCCGGGTGCAACTCTATCCTCCAAAACTCCAAAGACATGCATATATGGCTATATCGTATTTCTATAGTATCCTTAATGTCTGTATGAATATGTGCCCTACTATGTGTTGGTTCCCTGACCACATACAGTTAGTTTATCTTGGCACGTGGCATCACTAACTGGCATCCTCCTGGTACGTTATGACCAGTTGTGACTGAACTGGCGTAAGATAGTATGGACTGCGTGAGTGAATGAGTGAGGATATTGTATTTAAGCCACTTCAGCAGGCTGTGTTAAAATCTATTTCCTTAGCAACATCATTGTATTTAGGAAATCAGCAAAACCTAATTTGACAGGTGTTGCACAAACTTTGCATACGATTGTACATAAAATCATGCACATAGCCTAGTACCGACCCTGGTGAAATGTCTAATGTTTGCAAAAAATAAAATAACGTTCTTTATAAGACTATCACCTTCCCTTTGTTCTTGTAGAACGTGCATATCGGGGGTGAGAAATATCGGGGGTGATAAAAAAAACGCGCGCGCATCAGCGTCTCTGCTCGTGCACAGCACCAGTAAAGTGAGCTGACAGCACGAAAGGCTTACACACTCCCGAGTCCCAAACACATTGAGCTGAGCGAGCAGTCATGGTGAAGGACAATCAATGAAGAGGCTGACTGACATTGTTATACTGACCCAGTTTCTGGATTACAGAACGACCGAGACAGCAGCGGTGCGTCAGGATGGCGCATGCCACTTTTCTTGAGCGATGGCTGTGAATCAGACCGGGACTCGAACACAGACCGGCAACGAGGCGTCTCTATTCGCGGTCGGGACTTATAAATTTCTCGCTTTTACTATCGGGACAATAGGAGTACTGGGGTTCTGCAGCAACGTGGCTGTTGTTGTACTTTATTCCAAGTTTAAAAGGCTGCGCACCCCCAGAAATCTGCTCCTGGTAAACATCAGTGTGAGTGACCTGCTGGTGGCGGTGATCGGAACCAACTTCACTTTCATCTCCTGCTTAGAGCGAAGATGGGTGTGGAACACATCAACATGTGTGTGGGACGGATTCAGCAACAGCCTGTTCGGTTAGTTTTCCGTCTCAGTGCACGTTTAATAAACTGCAAACACAAATTAGGGCATATTTCATTATGAAGTGTCTCCTAATTTTAGTGATCATTAACGTTAACATTATTCGACCTCAAGGGCACAGTAATACATTAGTTCAAGTGAAACACATGCTATACAGATATAAGTTTGTGAACACCAAAATTAGCTCCAAATCATGGGTATTTGTATGAAATTTGACTCCCACCATTGCTTCTGCAATAATCTTTATCCTAAATAGGCTCTCAACTAGCTTTTGGAACATGACTGTGAGGTCAACTTCTGATGTCAGACAATAAGCCCTGGCTCATATTTTGTCATTCCGAAGCATTTTTAAGAGGTCGGTTAAAGTTGAAGTCAAAGTTCTGTGCAAGCAGCCAAGTTGTCAATCAAATTGGGTTAATTAAATCTCTTATTGATCGTGTTTAAGGACAGCAAGAAGCACAACCAATTAAACCAACCATTTGGAACCTCTTTAAACCCTTTAACTTTTTTAATATTTGGTTACGTTGAGGCCTTGTGCCAAAATAAAAAAAAAAAAATAGTCAAGTCATCATTCTGCACTCAATACCTTATAATGGAAAATTAATAAATAATGGAGTTTTAGAAATGTTTTAGGAAAATTGCTGCACATGGACAGTTTTCATTGCTGTGATACTTCATGGGCCTCCCAAATATGTTAAATATGTTTCTACACCTTGATAGAAGTCCACCTGTGGTAAATTAAGTTGATTGCACATGATTTAGTAAAACACAGTCTATAACTGTCTATAGAAAGTCTTACAGCTAAAAATAGCAGAGCAAAAACCAAGCCATTAGTAGAAAAGTACAGCCTGTAGAGTTCAGGCACACGGTTGTGGGAGGCACAGATTCCTGCACCGCTGAAAGAGCAAATAACTCTTAAATGGAAGATGACCGCAACAAAGTAGTCTTCCTAAAACTGACTGTCCGACAAAACTAACTAAGAAGGGCCTTGGTAAGATAATGGACCACAAACCCAAAGGTCTTTCTGGCTGATGAGAGAAGGTTCCAGAAGATTAACATTCACTGTAGCACTCCACTTGGAGTGCAAAGAGTAAACCCAAAGTAGATGGGCAGGGGGAGGACATGCAAACTCCACACATGTGGAATCCAGGGTCCAGATGGACAGTGTCACCGTCACATCAGTTATTATTAGTAGTGATTAAGTTTTGATACAAGTATTGTTTATGTTCATACATTTACACATAACTGTAATATAGAGGCACCTCTATTACAACTACAGACCATCCTCAAGGAGCATTAAGGCTCTGAAACACACCCCTGGACAGATAATCTGGTGAAATACACGTTGAGACTGGAAACTGTATAGGGCACACATGCTGTAACATTACAACAACAATGCATTAAAAGCATTAAACGTATGAAATTATATATACTGCACACAAAACTAGGGAATACTCCAGAATTAAATATCCAATAATGAACGTGGCTCTGCATAGCTAAATAATTGGTCCAGTTTGTCACCGGTACATGCAATAACACACTCTTGCTTCTTTACATGACACATATGTAGCACTGATAATTACCATATTTACTGCACATCAGTTGGTTTTCTGACAGTGCAGTTGTGCAGTAAATGGAAACTCTTTTTTAACTGTTTCAATAGGTGGACAAGGAGGTGACATAGCCAGAAAGACTCAAATATGATCTACATCTTCACTACATTATTATGTTTCATAGCATAGGCACTAATGGATACCAGGAAGCTTTCAGGATATTTTAAGAAAGAGGCTATGTAGGAGTCTTGAGACTAATTTCCAGCATGCATTTTGCCAAAGTATTTTTTTATGGTTTCAGGTATTGTGTCCATCATGACACTGTGTGCTCTTGCCTACGAACGCTACATTCGAGTGGTACATGCCAAGGTTATAGATTCCTCCTGGGCCTGGCGGGCCATTACTTACATTTGGCTGTATTCACTTGCATGGACTTCTGCTCCACTACTGGGCTGGAACAGATATACCCTGGAGCTCCACCAGCTGGGCTGCTCCCTGGATTGGGCTTCTAGAGACCCCAATGATGCCTCCTTTATCATTTTATTCCTCTTCTCTTGCTTCTTCGTACCTGTGGGGATCATTGCCTACTGCTATGGGAACATTTTGTATGCAGTACACATGGTAAGGCGAAATTCAAAGCATCGATTGCGTCTGCCTTCTTGCTCTTTAAATTTTTTTCTGACGTGGTCATCTTCTCAAAGTACATGTATACATTTTCCCATCTGTTCCAGTGATTTGAGTTTTCCTTATTATGTCCCATTTCATCATGATGAGTTTCTATCCCTTTTCAGTTTCTTGAGCACGTGCTACACATGTAGCATTGAAAACTGATAAGCTGCAATGCGACTCCATCTGAGCAGCCAGAATTCAAGTGACTTCTATATTATAAATGTGAGCTGAGCAGTTGAAATAATGGACGGCCTATGTGGGGGAGATTTTCAGGTGCAAGATGGTGACGTAGCAGATTTCATCTATATTTGGGGAGATGTCCCTGTGCAAACAAAACTAGAAAGAACGTATTACAGATGCTCTGTATTTAAGGAATGGCCAAACGTAGCCACATGAGAACGTGGCTGCAGTGTCAAAGGAGCATAAAAATGGCAAATAAAGTTTAATGAAACCAAGAACCCAAATAAAAGTGGCTAAGGCCCAAACAATGTGCTTATTTAACATGTGCAATAAAGTAGTGCCTGTTAGTTATTATTCTTTTTTTTATCTCTGATTGAGCAGGTCATGTTCTGCACTGCACTGCTCAGTTTAGGAGCATGAAATGTTCAGACAAATGTTGGATATGGGTCACATTACCATGTCTTCATACCCCTTTTCTATTCAATGACTTCTGTTTCAGCATTTCATCAAGCCATTTAGCAAACCCTTATTTAGAGCAGCATTATATAATCTTACAATCCAAGCAATGTATGGGTTAAGGGTCTTGCTTAAGGACCCGACAGTAACAGATTGGAAGAGGTGGAATTTGAACCACGAACCTTCTAGTCTAGTACATTAACCACTTAAGTTCCACAGTCCCACTCATTCATGCTCATTTTCAAGTGGCTCATACTGACAAATCTCCATAGACAAAAGAATATCACTGATTCATTTATAGGTTTTTGCCTCTCAGACTCACATTTGGCATTTTCGTTCATGTCAAATGAGTTAAGATAATGGTTTCATGCCAGCCAGTTTCTTTATGGATTTGGTTTTTGGACAGCAGGGCAGAATGTTGATTAAATGATTTATAAACTAACAACGCGTGATGAAGAAAATGTATAGACTGATTTGCAAAGTATTCAAAGTAAGCATTTGAAGAGCAGTTGAGCACCATTGGAATAGCTTCTTGTAGGCCAGTCAGATCTTTTTCTATGTCTAAGTCAGGCTTCAGTTTTTACCTGTTAGTACAAACAAACATGTCTTACCTTGTATTCAATACTAATGCACTTCATGACGTGGAGCAGTGTTGTGGAGGTCCTAATCAAAGAGGAGATACCCTAGGTAACTGCTTTGTCTTCAGTATGAGTAACCAGAGGAGTAATTGGACCAAGTCAGCACATCACCATACAGACTTTTATCTGAGAAAGCCTTTTGGGAAAAGATAAAGTGTTACAAGCAGTCAAGTGTTAGAATGTGCCAAACCTTTGAGATGCCACAAATGAAATAGTTTGGCATATACTACGAATGTGATTTTTAAAACTGAGCACATCATCAACAATGGCTCATGGGTTCTAGACAAATTTCTATCTTCCAATAATAATAATAATAATAATAATAATAATAATAATAATAACCTCTGTCTTCTTCCTTTTTAACTGTGAAAAATTGCTAAAATGCACATATTTTGTCAATCATGCTGTTGACCAGTAAATGGATAGACTGGTGCTATAGAGCTATAAAGCTGTGTGTTATCGGCATACTGGTGGTAGCTTATGCAGGTAAAAAAAATGAAGATCCCATTGGATATTGGGGGGCATCAAAGATTATGACATGATGGTTAGATCATTGGTGCCCAGTGCATCATAATACTCATATCTGCTTAAATTTGATTTGAGAGAGAGAGAGAGAGACCGGTTTCTTGTCCATGGAACTACAAAGCATAACAGTCTTGCTGAGTATGAACCCAATAACCAGCCAAAATTTGTTAACTGCCAACCCCCTTGCTGCACATAAACTTTCGTATGTGCTTGAAATAATGTCTTATACACATATTTGAAACACAGTGTAAAAGTTACTACATCGTTCACAAAAACTATGGAATATTTCACTGTGAAATATCAGTTGCTCTGGTTCCCACACTGGCAAAAAATATTATTAAAATGGGATGCGTTCTGTTTTAGACAGTTTCAACTACCTTATAATTGGGCTGTCAAAAGAATGAATAACTTAAAAATCTAATTTCCAGACTGTAATGAAGAAACACATTTACAGACATAGCGTAAGAAAGATTTAAATATAAAAACTGAATGAAAAGGTTCTGCTCATTTTTGATGTGTCTCTGCAGTCTGTAGTCACCACACAGCTGTCTGCTCGTGACCTAGTTCCTTGCCGGTAACTGTGCAACTGAATGTGTGACACAGCTCATTTTGTTGATGACTTTGAGCTGTTCTTGTCTTTACGGTGATCAGATACAGAGGATCATCAAATAATCGAATTCAAAATGCCTTATAAATAAAAAATAATAAAGTAATAGTGAAGAGTAGAAGAATGACGAAAAATATTTACTGTCTAGACTCTGACCTACTCTCCGAAATAATACAACCACTCCACCTACAGGAGACCTAGTTATTGAATGGTAATTGCTTGTTTTAGAAAGAGGACTGCATTTTACTTCACGGCCCTTATGTGGTCTTTGATGTGCCTCAACACAATGAGTGAATTCTGAGGCACTGCTTAACCTAAAGCGTTTTCAAAAAGAAGTTATTTGCACATATGGGCTCTCGGAAAATGGCCTTATTTAAAGTAAGATTCGTTTTAAAATGTACTGTTTTAACATGTTACTCATTGTAACGAACAAAAAAACTAAAGCAATAATACAACAGTGGTTTTTTATTACTGCAGTTTCTGGTCGGTATTACTGCGTCAAAAAACAGATGCTGGGTGTTATCCATGCAGACAGCGTTTGTTTGTGCACACGTCTGTGTTCTGATAAGGTTATTACCCATATTATTAAGGAAATTCACCTACTTAACTCATGGTGGTGGACTCCAGCCCAGAAGTACCAGGGTTCAAACACCACATCTGCCCAGCTGCCACTGCCAAGTCCTTGAATAAGGCACTTATTCACATCCACAGTTTGTTTCATTGTAAGGTTGTACCCATTGTAAATCTCTCTGGATACAGGCTACATGACTAAGCGTGAAAGTATTTAAGAACAACTGGATCTTTGCAAGGCAACACAACAGAGGTAAACGCGCACTCTTCTCAAGCCTTGTGCACACTTCCCTGTTCTCCTCTATCTTAATGACAACAGAAATGTCATATGTGCTGTCACAAAGACAGTTTCCTATTCTGTAATGCGTTCGTGCCAGTGAGAAAGTGAAAGCAAGAGTGAAGGGCAAGGGCCTGACATTCCATATGAGTTCAATGTTTATAAATCAGTACATTTGTAAATACATCAGCAGTGCTGGGTAGCCCCGTCACCTCATAGCGAGAGGGTCCTGGGTTCAGTACCCACCTGGAGCGGACTGGCTCCACCCTGTGTCCATGTGGGTTTTCTTCAGGTGCTCTGGGTTCCTCACTCAGTCCAAAGTGAATGTTTTCTATCAGTCACCAGACCAAAATCCCATTGTGATTTTATGTGGCACTGAACCATAGGGAAATCCAAGTGCATGCTGGCATTACAGGAGAAGGTGAAACGTACCAAAAAGTAGAATTTCTGAAATCCTTTGAGGGATTTTAACTTTACTCTCAGTCTGTTGTGCTGAATACGTGGTAGGAAAAAAACCAGTATTCAAATAAAGAAAAACGCTAAATACGAAGCGTTTTCACTAGCTGTATACTCAAATACTTATTTTGTTGCGTGTCGCATCGACATGACTTTTAATTTGCTTTTCTGAAGATTTTGTCTAAAGAAATAAAATATATTTTTTGAATCGCCTCATTAATTTAGAAATATCCCCCAATTTTTGTGAGCAGTGTATATATACACACAGTGTATTAAACTCATCGGCTTATGGTACGTTCAACTTAAGATGGGTTTGTCAAGATGCATCCATCTGAATAGGAGCGCCTGTATTTTTTATATTTGTATACTTCAGCATGTAGGTGTAGCCCATTTGATGTCTAATAAAACTGTATCCTGGTGGTTTAATATTCTAATACACCTTCCTTCTATTACTCTAGCTGCGCTCCCTAGAAGATATGCAGACTGTGCAAATTATCAAGGTCCTGCGCTACGAGAAGAAGATTGCAGCCATGTTCTTGCTGATGATATCTTGTTACCTACTGTGCTGGACGCCCTACGCCGTGGTCTCCATGCTGGTGGCTTTCAGCAAGCAAAGTGTGATTTCTCCCACTGTCTCAATTATTCCCTCGTTCTTTGCCAAATCCAGCATAACCTACAACCCTATTATATACGGCTTCATGAGCAAGAAGGTAAACAACTAATGAGGACTACAGAAGTGCTTATGCTTTAGATGATTACCAAAGAAGTAATGGAGTGATAACACTGGGCAGTTGGTTTATAAAGTAAACATATTTTGTACACACACACAAAACAGGTGAACTTTAAAGGTTTTACAATGAAAGTATTGCCTTTATAGTGTTACATCAGCTACTATGTACTGTATCCGTCAGTGGAAAGTGACCATTATGGGACCAATGCAGTTCTGCAACTCATTGTCAGCCCTGAATTTAGAAAAGTGCTTTAACCAAAAATATCTAGCCATCGCTGGTTTTAAAGCAACTTATAAAGATGTAAATGATGATTAAGTCATGAATGTGCACCAGGGAGTAGTCATAGTGATCATGTTCCATTGAGATTCCACTAAAATGTAGATGGTATTGATGTGGAATTGTGCACAGCATTAGAATAATTACAGGCAGTAAATACATACCTAAAACATAGGTGTGTAAAGATGTACTGCGACGCAAATGTCACAACATGTACTGTGGCGATATACGAGGCTACATGCATGCAGTTTATTAAACCATACGATGCAATTGCATTTGTTGAACACCAGAGGGTGTCTTGCTTGCATACATAAGTGCACATTATCTTTTTCTACTTCCTAAAATTCCACACATTTTAGCAATTAAAACAGCCCAAACCGCCTAAATGTACAGTCTTGGTTTAAACACTATTACATAGATAATCACACTGGGTGGTGAGCTATCTATTGTTCAAGTCAATCCAATGTATCAAAATATAAATGCCTTGACGGAATGCTTAGATACAAAATGCAACTATACATTTTATGTCATTGCGCACCAGACACACGTGCAAGTCAAATACACACAAAACATGAAGCACGCAAAGGGAAAAGTACTGGGATACAAAACAATGTGTCGGAAAATATACAAATAATTCAAATCCTCAACTCAGTATAATGAAGCACGAGCAGAGTGTGTCCTTGCACCCCTACTATAGTGCTCTTTAATGCACTGTATTGTAAGTGAATGGGTGAGGGCTAAAAGCAAATGTTTTAAGGCTGTGAATGTTTTGTACATTTAACAGATTAAAACAATTCATGACAAATCCCCCTCTCCCTCCCCCTCTCTCCCTCTCCCTATCCCTCTCCCCCTCTCTCTCCCTCTCTCCCTCTCCCCCTCTCTCTCCCTCCCTCCCTCTCCCCCTCTCTCTCCCTCCCTCC
>JAUZST010005830.1:0-15274 GCA_034779995.1 Parotocinclus haroldoi | reverse complement strand
GGTGTAGTAGGAGAGCGTAGGTGTAGTGTGTGTAGTATGAGGGTGTAGGATGTAGTATGAGGGTGTAGTAGGAGAGCGTAGGTGTAGTGTGTGTAGTATGAGGGTGTAGGATGTAGTATGAGGGTGTAGTAGGAGAGCATAGGTGTAGTGTGTGTAGTATGAGAGTGTAGGATGTAGTATGAGAGTGTAGGATGTAGTATGAGGGTGTAGTAGGAAGGTGAAGGATTTTGGATTACTTCTAAACTTGTTAGATTTCTCATCTCGCCCCGCCCACCCCATATGCGATTGGGCAATTTGAGCTGTGACTCCACCCACACTTGGGGGATTCCTGGTATCGCGTGCAAGAGTGTCCCAAAACGGACCAATCCGAGCCCGGTGTACTGATGACGCCCTGGGATTCCGCGAAAATGTTTCTTTTGAGAAAGCGACCGGAGAAAACACTGTGCGTGCTCGCGAGGTTTGGCCCACTTATTAAGAGGAGACCTAACGGCGCGAGCCTAGGATTCGTGCCCCTGTAGACCTGGGACTTTTTTGTTTCTTCAAACGAACAGAGTTCGGTCAGTGGTGGGATTAAAACCCTTACACGAGACACGCGCGTGCCACGTTTCTTGGAGTTGCTTGTTATCTTCTGATCAGAGTCCAGGTGGAACACGTCGTGTCTGGACTCCGATTTGGACGTCTGAGCTGACCCACGTGCCGTAGCCCGATTTAGTTTTTTAACCTGAGAACTCCACGAGACCGTGACGGACATGGATGTGGAGACAGCAGCCGGTGAGCCCGTGGACAGGCTGGTACTGGCTGGGGAAACGGAGAAGGAGAGCCAGGACAACCGCACGGTTCTGATGGTAGCCATGATCCTGCTGGATCTGAACCGCTGCGGAGGGGCTGGCCAAAAGATCCCGGTGGAGAGCCACGCGCTCGTGGAGCCCGGACCCAGGGACAAGTGCGGATTGAGCCGCGTACGGACACGCCAAAGCGCGGAGAAGAAATACCGGTGCCCGTATGCAGGGTGTGGGAAGACCTACGGCAAGTCGTCACATCTAAAAGCGCATTGCAGAGTTCATACCGGTACGTACCGACGTGTTCGTAAAACCTACGATCTGTACGGTGATAATAAAGTTGCCAGATTGAGTGGCATTTTCTCTGGTCCTATGCCTATTGTAGCTATAAAGGGGTTCACGCCCAATTTGGCAACAAAAGCCATGCGCCGTAAACGTGCCCCGGAGGCTACAAGGTATAAACATGGTCATAAATACCTATTACTCTTAGACCAATTACTCTTACATAGTGTACTAATCTTTTATCCAAATCGCTGTAAGTTTAAGTTCCAGTGATGCCAGTCTGCCGCTTGAGCATGGCCCTTAACCCTCCATCGCTTGGACTAGACATTGAACATTGAACACTGAAACATTGAAGGTCAGTCTGGATAAGGGCGTCTTCTAAATACTTCTGAATACGTACGTAGTTGGAATCCAAGGGTCCGATCCTGGATTTCTGTCTGAGGGAATCCTAACAACCTGGCAACAACGGGCACGTGCCACACGTCACACGCTGCAAACGAGGTAGACAGGTTTGTATAAAACCTTATGCCCAGCCATCAGCCATAAAACGTTTAGGACTCTTGTTATCGAGAGTCCTTTGCTTCTTACTGGACTTTGGGGAAGTTCGTTGTTTCAGCTGTGTCCCAGTTTGATCCCAGATTTGGAACAGCATGTTCTGTTCTCGCCTTCAGCGGTCGTTCAAGCCGGGTTTCTCTGTACCAGACTGATTGTGCAATAATTTCACATCGAACATTGGAGACTCGTTATTAACTCTTGTGAGCAGTCCTGGCTCTGTGGTTAAGATACTACACTGTGGCCAGAAGGTTGATGCTTCCAGTCCCATCACAGCCAAGCCCTCGAACAAGACTTCGCTTGCATTGTATCATGCAACAACAACAACGTGTCAATTTAGAGTATTATTATTATTTTGTAATTTAAGGCGGCTGCAAAATTGTAAACGCGGAGTCATATTCGTACCCTATAAATATCGAGCGGGTGGGCACTCCCAATCTGGCAACAGCGTGTTCGCAGCCCGTGCCATGTGCTGTGTGGGTTCAGTTCACTTGGCTTCTTGGTATCCACTGGGGTGACTGGAGTCACGGGGTTGCCAGATTTGATCTTTCTATGCTAATCTTTGTATTTTCCCAACATTTATTTAGTAGACATGCCACCGTCTATGCTCTATCACTTGGTTAGATTCGGTAGGTTAAACGTGCGGACGCATGGTGGCCTGTTTTAATACGTAGATGTTCTTGGAACGTGCTTTCCCACAGAGGAAGCTCATGGTGCACGGAGGCGTAACCATGGGTGCACGTGGGCAGATCAGGACAAAATGTTACTCAGCGTAGTCCAAGTGAGATTGCGACGCACATGTTTTCACCACGAGCTGCACGATCTGGCAGCGCTAAGCAATACAGATACGTCACACCATCGTTATAAATAGCCTAGGGTGACCATGATTTGGCACGATGTAGTAGAATTTGGACGTTTTGTTCAGGTTTGCTGCTAGAAAGAGCCGTTGTTCTTCTAACTGAGCTTTCTGCTAAGGTTTTGGAACATGACTGTGAGGTTGGCTCCTGACCACAGACAGTAAGCTCTGGCTCGCCTCTTTTGGCATTCTTGTGCATTTTCAGTTGAGGTCACACGGTTCTGTGCAAGCCAGCCGGGTTCTCAGTCAGTGTTGGCAAACCAGTTCTATATGGACAGCAGGACAGAAGGTTATTGAAGTGACCTGTCGGACCTAGAAATGTGTCATTTTGAGAGTCAGTGGGTATCAATACAATACAATACAAGTCATTCTACTTGTATTGTGGAGAATCTAGAAATGTGCGCTTCAAGTTACTATTTTATACCCTATATAAAATATTGTCTATGACTGGACCCAAACATCCTGTCGCTCCATCATTTTTGTAAGCTGTAGCATACCTTAGCTGTTTCACCCCGTAAAAGTGTTTCTCTTCCGTAAAAGTGCCTCATTTGCTGCTACCCTTCCAAAAACCATTCCTGATCAGGCTTCTTTGGACAGTAGAAGGGTCAGCTTGGCTTCCAGATGAAGCTGAACCACACGTTAGGACCTCGTGTTAACGTGATTGCATGTGCTCTGTTGCAAAGTTTTTATTTTATGCCCATGCCCTTGTATTATTGTTATTATTTTTGATGCATGTTTTCTATCAAGGGTTCCATCAGGTCTGATGATTGAGGCCACTGAGTTGCCCGACTCACTGTCGTGTTTAGAATCCCATAACGGAACAGCGGCATCCAAGCAATGCTCGATTGGTGTTAGGAGGCCCACGGCGTGCCAAAAAAAAAACATTCTCACACGAGCAGCAACGTGAACTGTTGGCACATGACAGGATGAGTCTGTGGCTTCGTGCTGTCCATGCCAAATCATGACTGTACCGTTTGTGCACAGTGTTTGCAAACAGCGATTATTCAGTGGGTTAGATCAGAAAGACCGATCTGGGGGGGGGTTAATATCTAATCCACATTTCATCTTCTTTGTACACAAATGTGGAATATCTGATATGTTTTAGGTCACACCTGGATGTTATGTTTTTGCAGTAGTATAATGACCACATGTAACATAATGTAGCTGCATCCCATAAACATTTTTAACTGATATTCTGTCCAGTATATTTGCGTGTGTGAGTTGTACCATTTGTGTTGTGCTTTAGCAATAGCTAGCGGTTAGCGGTTAGCAATTACCAGTGATTCATCCCATCGAAATGACTAGGCTTGGTTGTTGTGTGCGAATAGAACTTAAATAAAACTTCAAATATGTGTCTGCTCCTCCAAAAAAAACGCTAAGCATTTCATTATGAGGATTTAAAACCTCACTTCGAACCAAGGTAGTTAGCCAGAATGCTAAATCGCTAGTGCTAGTGAGTGGTATGTGGATAGCCAAAAGGGAAGGACCTGCAGAAGTTCAACTCTAGTGATTCTAGAAGAATGATAAAATACAAAGAATCAATGATCATATTGTTTTCATCCATTTCAATGATTTGAGATGCAAGCCCACCACCATAGTGACCCGGGTCTGAGTCCTTCCATCCAGGTCAGGCATTGCATACAGACAGGACTGGCTGTTTTTGAGAGTGCCGAGTGCTAAAGTGACCGCAAACGTGACAGAAACATGAAATGTTCTGATGAAGCTGTGCTCCTCTTCTCCCTCTCTGCCGTTCTAGGTGAGAGACCGTTCCAGTGCAATTGGCCTGCCTGCACCAAGCGCTTCTCGCGCTCGGACGAGCTCACGCGCCACTTCCGCACGCACACGGGCGAGAAGCGCTTCGCCTGCCCGCTCTGCACCAAGTGCTTTATGCGGAGCGACCATTTGTCCAAGCACGCCCGCCGCCATGACGGCTTCCATCCCAGCATGCTCCACAAGACCAAGGGCAGGAGGCGACGCTCCTCTACCTCCACCTCTTCCACCTCTTCCACATCCTCGTCCGGCTCTAGGAAGGCAGAGTGACACGCAAACGCCGTTCGAACTGCAAACCCGGGTCTGCAGGAATAATTTGATTTGGATTCATTCTGTTGCACCTGCAGTCCGCCCCTCTGACAGCAGAAGTATACATACGAATACTTTTTGAGGAACTGGAGACTGATATTCGGAATTTACTTTAATGTACTGCAGGTGTGTCCTAATATTTCAGCATCATCCAATCCTATTCGGAGTTATTACATCCAATCAGATCAAATTCCCAGCGACTCTGTATGAATATTAATGAGACCTGAAATGTTATACCGGCACAAACTGGGACACGAAGTCCCCAACCATGCAGTCATCATCATTATTAAGGTTTCGGCTGTATCTTATTTATTAACGTGCTCCATTTGGGCTTTGCACCTACCAATCAGCTGCTGAAATTCCTGGGAGCCTGGGTTCAAATTCTGAATTGGGCTTTCAGCACGAAGGTCAGATTTTACCTTTATAGATCTCTGTAATGAACTGATAACCTGTTCAGGAGTACCTCTGCCAGCGTCCAGTAAATTTTGGGGTAAATGGAATGCTTTGCTTTGTAGTCAGGTTCGCTATTTAAAAAAAAAAAAAAGTGTTTCTTTAATTCAGCGGTTCTGTCATTTCAAACCAGGTCTGTACAAACACCTTAGGTGAGGGAAAACATTTCTTATCAATGTTCAAAAATAGTAGAGCTTGTTCTTGTCACGTTCAACACGGACTGGTTTTTACATAAAATAAAAGCGCTACACGGTCATACAAATGGACAACGATCTTGAACAGAACGCAGACTTTTTAATTTGTGCATCATTGTGGTGTGATACGTTTTTAATGCGGAGATTCTTGGCCACTTTTTTTTAAGGAACTGCATGTGCAGGCTGTTATCCTCGTGTGCCATTTAAGCTGTGATATTGTGTGTGTTTATGTGGCGAACTCGCTGCCGTGCCGGCGTAAACAAAATGTATAATGTGGTATCTGAAATCGTATACGACCTAGTATAGGCCATTAGTGATGTTTAGTGCAACTACAGTATAAAGAATACCGATTAGGGGACCGTTTCAGACGCATAAGTACGGGTGCCTCATCGGGTCAAACAGCAAGAAGGCCATCAAAGGTGTTAATACGTAATATCTAAGTTCATAACGATTGTTATTGTTGTAACTTGTTAATTTTGGCAGCTCTTTTTATGATTCATGCCAAATTGTAAACCAGTACAGACAATAATGTAACCCCTTTCTAGACCCTGCTCTTGAGATTCACTGTGGCTAATAAGTCAGACTGTGTAAACGCCACGAATCGCTTTGAAACTAACGCTAGAATTGTGTATTGGAATTGTGCCTTTCACGCAAACCGTCATCCTGTCGTTGGATTCCGAAGTCATTATGAACTTTTAGCAGTAGGCTGGGACGCTTTGATATATACTAGTAGCTCTAATAAGCAATTGCTGTAAGCAATATTTGTTTAAACCTTAATTCTGCCTGAGCTGTTCCTCTGTTTTGTAACACAGGTCGTTGGTTAATGCTTCCGAGTACAAAACCGATTGTATTTGTTTATCGAGGGTTGAGTCTGTGATTCACTGTACCCATCTGTGGAGGTGGAACTAAGACGACAGGGTAGTTTCTGACCTCGTGATAATTTAGTCCCGCCCTCCCCATAGAATGGACAGTTCCCAGTACAGTACATTACCTGAATTAAATGTATTTACATTCACTTTGGGTACCTGAGCTATCGATTATACATCAGGTCACTGCTGGAGCAAGTTCTAGTTTCCAGAAACCTCATCACTGGCATGGCCAGCTGTCCATGTGTGGCAGCCGAACCTGTCAGAAGGCACTACCGGGATTCCAAATCAGGGCTTTAAAATACTCAATACGTAATATACAGCACTGTGCAAAATTAGGCCACCATTAGATTTGTTGTTTAGCAACTGTATAATGGGTATAACGTGGATTTGTGTCTCCACAGTCCTCTTTTCTACTGATATTCTTGGGCATTTCCTTGGCTTTTCACCCAAAAAACTGGTTCATCGACTGCCAATTCAGATCAAGCCTCCTCAGACTGTAGAAGGTTCAGCTTGGCATCCTGATGTAGCTGCCACGTGCTGCTACAGCGCACGGCTAAGTGGAGCTGACAGCAAATACTTGCCACTGTTGCCTATAGAGGCTGTTTGTTCTGGTTCTTTTCTGAAAAGAAGTAATTACCTTTGATCGTTACACCATTGCTAAGACAATGGGATATCTAATATCCAATCTAAAGGTGGCTCAGAACTTTTGCACGGTGCTGTATGTGTATAGTGCGTTACATGTTACGGTTAAAATCATGTTTGTTTTACTTTCTACAGTTTGATTTGTTTCATTTGGTTATCCGGAGTGTTCAAAGCTGTGAAACGAGCACGTCGTGGTACCACGTGTGCATCAGCTCTTAACTGCAGGGAGTTAAGGAATGGATTGATGGACTGTGATTGGACGTGCCTCCGTGATCCGTGTTTTGAATGTATAAAGAACTCTTCCGTCCGCTGACTGCTACGTTAGAACTTTGCTGTACAGTTCAGAAATCTGCATCGTCCACTTGGGTCTTCGGTTCACGTCTGCCTCACCTAATGTAAATACGCTTTGCTTAATGAAATAAAAATACCAGACGTGGCCACAAGAGGACCGTGAATCTGGATTTTCATTATGTTTTCATCCAGGGTTTCCAGTGACTTCACTTCCATTACACCACTAGTTTTGTTGTTTAATTACGGCTATTAATAATAAATAGTCTGTGGCCTCAGTGGTTAAGGTGTTCGACTGTAAACCGGAATTCATTTCCCACCTCTGTCGAGCTGCCCTTGTTTTGCTCCTTAACCCACAATTGGTTGGATTGTATCGGATGGAAGTGGCTCTGGGTACGAGAGTCCGCCTTATTTTTTCAATCCCACATTACATTTACGTCTCATCCAGAGCAACTTACAATTCCTACAGCCTTACAAATCCAAGCAACGGTGGGTTAAGGGCCTTGCTCAGGGAGCCAACTGTGGCAGAGGTCGGAGTTGAACCCTGGACCTTCTGGTCCATGGTCCAATACCTTAACCACTAGACCACCACAGTTCCATTTTATACCCCTGCCTTTCCTGGTCAGGATACTGAGGTAGGGAGAGAGAACACAGAGTGCCCATCCATCACCGGTCTAGCATGAGTCAGAGGTCTTAAGCCCAGGTGTTAAGTCAGCATTTTACACCAGCGGACCATATGAGAACCGTTAATGGTTTTGTGATGCTCACAAAAATTGAAATAATATAACATAATATTAATATAACATCCCCTAACTTTTGTGAGCAGCTTACTAAGTCTAATAAAAATATGAAATGAAAGTCCCGATCACCAGTAGGACCAGTATTAAAACCAGTATTAAAGCTTTAAGAAGTCAGAAATTAAAAAAAAACACAGACAAACAGCTTATTTGTTCCCATAGTAATGAAAGTTTAGTTCCTGTAGATGACGCCACGTCCGTCAAAATGCCATTACACAGCACTCTTACAATGGAAATGACAAACAGTCAATCACAACCAAAGTGTTGTATTCACTTTAGGTAGTATTTTACTGAACACACACTGAATCGGATAATATGATGTCACTTCGAGGCGTGAAATAAATGTAAATCAAGTGAATAGAACGCTAACCGAGTGGCTTCTTCAGAGAGTACAGGCTATTGCATTTGATCGGCGAGCTGGATGCGGGCGCTTCGATACGGTTTCGTGACGATACATTCTCCAAATCGATGCGGACGTTGTGAACGAAACGGCAGACGATAAACAAGAGTGCAACGCCATCGTACATGCTACACAATGCTGCGCTCCGCACGAGAAAGAAAAGTCAACAGTGTCTCGGCAACATCATTAAGCACATACAGTACAGCTGTCCAGTTCAGATAATTAATGAAACGGGTTCAAACAAATACGGAACGGGAAACGATCAATACCACATGGAAGCAGTCACCACAGTGGATAAGCGTACAGTTCAACAAAACGCAATTTCTTACCTCCGCGCCGTCCGCTAGGAGATTTCACACGCATGGGCCTCCTAGCTAACTGGCATACAGAGCGCCCTACCATAGGAGGACGCGGCCAATAATTATCGTTGAGGTTCATTATTATTTTCGCGGGTGTCGTTAAATGCGGGTGTGTGCAAGTGCATGTGTGAGAATTCATGTCGTTTCTTAATAATAATCATAATAGTCATAATAATTACTGTACACCATGTCAATCTTAACATTACCTGTACATTTCGTGCCATAATACGGATTAAATGTCTTTATAAGGTTAAAGAGAGAGCCTGTGTGTGCGCGTGTGTGTGTGTGTGAGAGAGAGAGAGAGAGAGAGAGAGAGAGAGAGGTTTTACTGAATCTGACAGGCGGATGAAGATGTAGCTTGGCAGCACATGCAGGTAGGGTTGACCGATTTGGGCGGGATGAGGTCCAGGTCTTCGTCATCAGGAATCTCGTCCAGCCTATAGCCGTCCTTCAGCAGCTGGATGTTCAGGTCCTGGTTTATTTGCTGTGGAGGGAAGCAAATTTGAGGTTGGAATATATTTCGGCAAGCAATTCCGTAGCTTTCTGCAAGTCTCTAACTGCACACGGCTACGGAAGGATAGTGGGGAATAACTGGACAGTTCAAGGGCTGAGTGGCAGAGCAAGATATTTCCATAAACCACCGTTTGTAGAGTTTATAAAGCCACATGTTGCCACTTAGGCCTGTAGGGGTGAAACAATATAAATGTGTGAACAAACACAGATCGTTTTCTTTTGGTTGGATTCTGCTACACATATACAAATGGCACTTTCTTCTTCACTGTGAAAAAACACCAAATGATTACAGAAATTTACCAAAACAAATGTATTCAAATTATACCTAATTTTAAAAACCAAAGTGAATTGGACCAGTTAAAATTACTTCTAGGCGAGGGAGGGACAGCAGCTCTCGCTGCTACATAGGTAACACCCTGTCATCGCCTGAGAGAGAGTGGGTAACACACACACACACACACACACACATTTATAATTTATGGGAATATAATTGTTAAAATCACTTCCTTTAATTTGTATTCTCCCTTGTAATTAGGAGTGATACCTATGAATGCCTGTTGTTAGTATTACTTTATTGTATTTATTAATAGGATTTTTTTATGTTGTTATGATGTATGTTTCTGTTACTAAAGGTGTAAATGCTTCGGCCACACTGTCATGCTAATAAGGCCATAATTCATAATCCAAATAATCCTATTTTCCTCTGATCTTTGTGAGCTTTGGCATATCTGAGCCTTTTCACCCTGTTGATGAAAGCTGGTGTCCGGAAGAAACTGCCAGATGCTTTTACTGCTCAAGTGTAAGGGCCGGTGGAAGGTGTTTCTGTTCGTTGTGCGATATATTATTTATGTTTTTAATTTGCGGCCTTAGACGTTTGCACAGTACTGCATGTGGCCTGACTCAAAAGGCACCCTCACCTCAGCTGAAGAATATCCCGATGACGAGTATCTGGAAACGTCAAAGTCGTCATCACTGAGCAGAAAGTGGAGAGAGGGTCAGTTCGGTCCATTCGTATCGTTAGCTGATGATCCAAAAAACCGAAAGCAGTGAAGCATACCTGTCTGTATCTAGAGCTACTAACGGTTTCTCATCCGGGCTTTGGTCTAAGGAGGAGTAGCCTTTGTTGGGAACCACCAGCCTGAAGAAAGAGAGAGAAAAACTCATGGTTTCTGCCAACCTCTGAGCTTCAGTCGGACCAACAGCTGTCCAGCCACTTCATTTCGAAAGCTTTGAAAACAGGCCCATGCTATTGGTATGGGGGATTGTTCGAGGAGGGAATATTCACCTACCTTGTTCTGGCCATGACGTTGTTCTTCTTGGGCTGCTGGTTGACGGGACTCCCCACGGTGCCGTTCTTCAGCGAACCCTTCCTGGCCAGCTCTCGCTGTTTCTCTACGCAACGCCACACAGTCACGCATAGTCAACACGATTTAAAGGAACGATACGGGGTAACGACACCAACAGGCAGTGGCCTTAGCAGTGGTTTTAATTCAACTATGAGTGTATTTTCAATTTGAATCATGTCCAAGCCGGCACTGTCTCATATTCGATCATTACAGAAAGCGTCTTCAGTTTATCTCGCTTTGAAACCTTTCTCAAAGACCAAAGTTCTTTATTTACACAGTGCACTAATCCTATCTAGACAATACATTTTTATTCGTCCTTCCCCCTTACTCCGTTCATAGTACCAAACCATAATTGTTATCAGTAACAATAACAATTACAATTAACAGTAAATCATTCATTCATCCATTCATTTTCCTGGTCAGGGTCGCAAGAGAGTCGTTGCCTAGCTGGCAGCACATGGTGCAAGCAGGACCAGCCCTGGACAGGCGTCACACTAGCACTTTAGAGACACAGATTAACCTACCACTCGTGTCTTTGGACTGTGGGAGGAACCTGCACCCTGTACCCAGAGTTAACCCACGTGCACACGGAGACAAAGACCACTCTACCTTGCATTGAACCAAGGTCCTTCTTGCTAATAATAATAATAATAATAATAATGAATACCAATTTCATCCAAATCTTACAGCCAGTAGAAAACACATCACCCTGTTAAAAACCAAATCCACACAGATGCTGTGAGCAGGAATTATTGGAGGGGATGTGGGATGTTGCACCCCTCCAAAACGATCTCACCCAAATGGTCTCACCCAAAGATGACGTTTTAGTTTCACACTCTTCTCAAACCTTCTCAGGTATTCTGAAGGTCAAAGTTAGTGATGTAATCAAATTATGTTACACTGATTTGATAAAAAAAAAAGATCTCACCTATTTTCCTTTGGAGGGGTGAGGGTTTGTAGTTGAGAGTTGCCGGCTCGCTCTCTCTCGTGTCCGAGTCGCCCTCAGAAGCAGTGGAGGACGCTGGATCCTGTAGACAGAACAGGAAAATCCAAACAGCCCAAGGGAATCAACCGTTGATGACAGCACCTGATCGCTTACGCACCTTTCGGACACTCAGTGACCAGGTTACCATGGTGACAGGCTAGTATATTAGACCTGCACCACCGGAATACGAAATAACGACTATAATCAATGAAAAGATTCGTAAAATCCGAAAATGATATCAGGGCACTCCACCGTTACAGATCCTCGCAGCGGCGCCTCCCAGCCAGGCAGTCTCTGAGGGAGGGGATGAAACCCCGACACTGCAACTAATGCCACCTGGTGTTAAACATCCACTCATTGTGAATTATGGAAGGCAAGGGAAGTCCTTGGACACCAAAGTCAATTGGCGTTCTGGAATTTCTAAAATGCCAGATTAACCCTAGACACGACACAAAATAACTGATAGGTACAGTGCTGCGCCAAAGTTTTTAGATTAGATATGTTCAGTGATTACATATTATTATTTTTAGTCTCTTTTAGTCATTATGCGGAAAAAAAAACAGGACATCTGCATGCCGTTTTAAAAAGGAAAAACCTGCTTCTACCAGTTTATGTGAGCACCAGCAGCATCTGGCAACTTCATCGGGACGCCAAGTTCTACAGTCTGAAGAAGCTTGACCAGGAATTGTTTTTATCGAAGGGCAGCAGCCAAGAAACCACCATTCGGATGGGGAACGGGATGAAAAGGCTAAGATAATCTAAGATAATCAGCAGATCAGATGATTACAGACTGACGAATCAAAGTTTGAAATGTTTGGGTCCAATCGTCGACAATATGTTATTAGTGGTCTTTTTTTTTTACCATTGCTAAAACAACAAATATGATGGTAGAATGTTATAAGGAAGAGTCCTATGCTAAAAAGGGTGCCCAACCACGGGGCAGCCTAGATGATAAGCTAGATGATTAGAAAGCGTCACGTACATACAGTATTTATACGTTTAAAGCCACCACTGATGCCAATGGTATACCAAACGACTTTATAATGACAATGAAATTCTAACGGCTGTGGTGTAAACCAAAACACTGGGCGCAAGCTCAGAATTCACCACTGAATGGGCACTGGTTCGTTGCAGCGTCACACACATACTCGCTCACATCTAGGGTCAATGAAAAGCAGCCAATCTGGTTACTGGTGCTGTTTGGTGATGTTTACGTAATTCAACAGCATCCGGATGCAGGCCAACAGATATTATAGTCCTCGCCAGTGTGTGTGTGTGTGTGTGTGTTTGTGTGTGTGTCGCAGACAGCCCTACACTCCCAGTCTCATAGGATGGATGGTGGATGTGCAGATTGAGACTCAGCCATCATATTTACGGCTGTCGCATCTTCACGCAGCATCAGCACCGCACCATCTCATCTCAGGCACCAGGTTTCCCAAGTCACGCGCAATCACGGCCCTGCTCATCGCTACCGTTTATTAAGGAATCGGACTCAGATGGTCAGAATCGTTCATTTCAAGCGATCAAATCCCAGAGAGGGACAGCTGTGATTGAACGGGACTGTCCATAACAGGACAATAGGCTGCTTTGATCTTACGCACTGAATTGTTGCATCTCAGGATGGATGTGTAAGCCGTCACGGTGCGGCTGGTATGAATTTCAGTGATTTGACTCACCAGGGCCTGCATCTCTGCCTCGGTGGGCACTTGGAATCGATCGATCTCCTCCATCATCTTGAAAGCTCCGGCTTTGTCCTTGATTAGATGTGCTATTAAACGGTAAGAATACAACCAGTCAAAGCTAAACGTTGTCGTTTTTCTTTAAATCAGATGTCCGTCAGAAGCGAGGATGCCCCCGTCTCTCCTTCATCCCAGCGGTCGGGCGATAAGACGGCGGTCGCTTCCCTAATGCCTCCACGAGCCCTACATAGGCAGCGAATTACGCGCTCAGACGCACCACCAAAGTGCGCACTGCAGAGACAGCGAATTGAGATACGGCCTTATCATTTCCGGTTTCTCCACCGGGTTCTTCGTCTCGAACAACGCGGCTGTCTGTTATTATTGAAGACTTTACAGTTTGTGCTTAACATGTTTTAACCCCACAGGTACCCAGTGCGCTGCACACGTTTGGGTAATGTGACGTGTTTTGTTGTCAAACTGGGGCCTCCCAGAAAGTTCAGTCATGCAAGGTTTTCGTGGGAGAAACGTCTGTCACTCGGTAGTGACTTCTACAGTCTCAGCTAGGTTTAAATCCCAACATGGGCTACAGCATATTTGCATAACAACCGGCACAACCGTACAACACCGCTGTATAACAGTGGGATCGGTGATTAGTTTCATCAACAAATTGCCATTAATTATAATAGGAAATGGCCAAGGAAATGGCCTCATAGGATGGCGAGGGGTGTATTCTGGGGCTTCCTCAGCTGGCTTTCGTTGTGCCAGCTGTTTGGGCTCTATCCGGCTGAACAGATTCAACATTTTGGGACTTACTATCCTGGATTGTTAAGAAAGCACCATGACACCTTACCATAGCCTCTATAACGAACTCAAAGTGGACGTGGTACATTTACAGCATTTAGCGGGTATCCAGACTTATAACTGAGCAAAGTCAAAGTTTATGAGCCTTGGGATTTGAGCTGACAACTTTTAATTAGTAGGGCAGAACCTGTGGTAGCCTAGCGGTTAAGGTACTGGACTCTGGACCAGAAGGTCCAAGGTTCAAATCCCAACTCTGGCCAAGCTGCCACTGTTGGATCTTTGAGCAAGGCCCTTAAGCCACAACTGTAAGGTTGTATCTGTTGTAAGTTAGTCTGGATAAGTCTGCTAAATGCCGTAAACGTGAAACCTTAAGCACAGATCCATGGCTGTAGCTACTGGTGCAAACATAATTCTAACAGAAATATCAGCAAGCGTTAAGGTAACACGGCATAACTAGAATCGCTTAAATCTACATATATAAAAACATATACTTAGTAAATTAGCTGTCAGTTACTGTTTCTAATTCATTCATTCATGGACTTTTGTAAATACCAAATCATTAGGAAATGTTGCTCTGGTGCTACATGTAGCTAATCCTAAAATGTGCTAAGTATACTGTTATACATATAGCATTGCTGCTAACCTAGGCTAGCTATAGAAAGCGTGTTTTTCCCGTGATGGTCAGTAATTCTGTAATCAGGAATCATTTGTCAGGACGAAGCCTCTGTGTTTCTGTTTCGTCCTCAAGGATCTAGAAGCAGGTAGTCAGCAGATGGCACTAAAGACATTCGCGTAACACAAACACACTCGCCTTGCTATCCTTGTTTGGATTTTATCGATATGATTAATGTAGGATTAAAGCTTAACTTAACCTTAACCTCAGAAACCGAAAGCAAAGCTTCTGTTTTTATTAAAAAATTATTAATAAAAGCTCAAAAAATGCTGGAGCTTCTATCCTTTAGTAAACACACACACACACACAAGAAGCCTAATTAGCTAGCCCACCATCACAGGAACCAGGGTTTGAGTATTATTAGTATTAGTATTATTAGGGTAAAAAAAGATTCTGTTAAAACTGTCGGTCAGATGGTTCTGTAGTTTTGTATGCCTTTATTTTAAATCCAGTGGGTACAGTTAAGGAAGAATTCCACCAGCATCTCTGGTTCCTGTCAATGTTAATCCGCAATTTGTCTAATTGGGATCCAGTTCGGACTGTTAGTGCTTATCTTCTATTTTATTAATAAAAATCTCCTATTCTATTTAATTACTCCCATATGTATTCAATGGAATTAGAGTGTGATGCCTTTGCTGGCTAAAACATTCATCTGAACTGCACGCTTCTACATCTATCTTCCCTATTTCTGCATCTGAATTTTAATTCAGCGTGGGACTCGCGTGTAATT
>JAUZST010005829.1:0-15274 GCA_034779995.1 Parotocinclus haroldoi | reverse complement strand
TAAAAGCAAACTGATTCTTCTCAGTCGAATAGTCTAATTTAAGCATCCGCACTGTCTGCGAGGTCTGCTGCAGCGGGGGTTTTACCTTCGAAAGTTCTAAGAGTTTGGCTGAACTTGTTTGAGTTTCGTTCTCTGTAGTAACGGCACAGTGAAAGGAAACTAAAGTCAATGATCCAGGAGCGCGCGACTTTCTCTACATCACCAAAGTTTATTTTCGACTCCGTGGTGCTCGATATAACCGCTTGATTTTCAGCCACAACTCCTACTTCGTCCATCTGTAAACACCTAAAATAAACAACAACAAAAAAACCTCCTTAGGAAAAACAAACCGAAACGTGCTGCAGTTGTGTGGCGGTATCTAAAACCAAAGCATGCTACCTACTTAGGTCTACTTAAGCCTTAGGAGCCGGCCTGCGTCTCTAAAACTGTGTTTTACCGCCACCTACAGGACAGGATCTTATATAACGTTATCTCGAGTTGCAAATGCATAGATATGACCAGTAGATGGTGCTGATGCTAACTTTCTCAAAGATTTCGGTTCATAACTCCGAATCGTTACAATTACTATGAAAACTTTATTTAATTTATTTAATGACTGAGGCTCAGGATTTGTACAGAGATAAGGGAAAATCTCGAGGGAATATTTTGTATCCTTTGTTTAAAACCTGCTGTGTGGAAAAACATCTCTTATCTCTGTGACATCTCTACCTGAGAAGTTGCGTTTATTTGTGTATTTTTGATTGACAGTGCGTTTAACAGTTTAGCAACGATGCACGTGGCAACAGCAAACCAGTGCACTTCGGTTTTCAATTTATGCACACACCCCTGCGTGCCCTCTGTAGGACGGGGGTTCGGGTCGTGTTGATGTTTGCGGTTCGTGGGTCGATTTGGAACCAGAAAAAGACTCACATCAATGTGCTCCGGTACAGCGGCCTTCAGATGATAAATATAACAGCGCTCTTCCTGAAATAACTCCCCAAAGTTAGACATCTGCCCCCAATAGAAGGTTCAGCGATTTATCATAGATCCAGAGTGTACACACACCGATTCCGGGAAAGTTATTCCATAATAAGCAGTTGATTTGAGCTTGGTTTGACGTGGTGTGTTATCCTGCTGGGCGTAGCCACCAGAAGATGGTGGACTGTGGTTCTAAAGGGTCAGCAACAATACTCAGGTAGGCTGTGGGGTTTCAGCGATGCTCAGTTGGTATTAAAGTGTGCAACAGATAATCCAGCAGGTTTTGCACACTGTATGATTTTTTTACACCAAGATGGATACGACCAAATCGGAGGGCTTCATTTCCTACAGCAATACGTTGCATTTTCATACTCTAAACACACACACACACACACAGGTGATTTATATACATATTTATTTATTACTCTGCATATGCCAATAACAGATGTGACGTGGAACAACATCGACACACGCATGTACCATAAAGTGATCGTGAGGCCAACATGCACAGATAACACGCCTGAAACACGCCAACAGGATCGCCGCGTGTCAGAAAGACACGAGCATTCCTACATGTGCAAACATAATGTACATTTATCACAACAGAAAACGAGAGATGGCAGAGCAGGTCCTTTATGAATGGACGCTTGTCACGGCTTCATAATATCAGTTCTAGGTTCTAGGTGAAGATAAATCAGTGATGGTTCATGCTCACTTAATTAATCTATGTCACAGCTTACTCTAAATGATTTCATGATGAGCTTGGATATACTAATATAGGCGATGCAAGTGCTAATTTAAAAAAAAAAAGGCCCACGCTGCGATTCACACAATATAACTGCGCCTTCGATTTTAGACCTTTTAATCAAACCCAATAAGAATTCGGTAGAATACTGAATTATCTACAGCGTTCTTAGTATTTTTTTATCTCTGTGGATCTTTCGGTCTGGTCCACAAAGCAGGTTTACACCCTTTAACCTCACCTCTCTAGTTCTCTAGGTTGCTTCCACATAGTGTTAGGTCACTTTGTGTCTGTACATGGGTGTGTGACCTGCGCCTTGTATCAAACTGGCGCCCTGTCTAGGTCTGGTTCCGATCTCAGCTTATGCCCTGTGCTGCCAGTTAAGCCATTATCGCACAGAGAGAATTCCCCAGCCGACTTACCCGAGTGTCTGAGTCTCGGCGATGCCACCTGGCCATGCTGGGCGTCACCCAGGAACGACTGATCACGTTTGCAACAGCTACTAAACATTTAGCTAAGCAAAGCTTCTCTGTGTCCTTTTCTGCACATATGTGGAGTCGCCATAAAAGGCGTTGCCATCATTTCCCACCAGAGTCAAGTTATTTAACACGACAGCCTTTTGGCGGCACGAAACAAGAAGATCTTTTTTTAAAGCCTTTTGAAGAAACAAAGGCAGCGAGTGTGTATTTAGCGAGATCTGTATTTAGTAGTGATATTGGTAAAGAGTTTAGATACGTTTGAATATATTATCGTATAAAAAAATAAACATAGGTAGAGCCCCCTTAACCTTATAATTCACCATAGATTGTTTTTTTTTTTGGGGTGGGGGGTTCTACGACGTAGATGGGATTCCTCATGGCTTAATGCATATGTGATGTGTTTATACATTCTAACATTATTATAAAGGGTTTCCTTCCCATCAAACACACAGTAGGAGAACGAAACAACGTTACGAATAAATGAAAAGAAACGAACAGCAGTAGCAGGACGTTTTAGTTTTGTAGAAAACCTGAGAACTCATCTAGAACATTATCCTTACTGAAAGACCTGATTTATTTCTTTATTAATTAATATAAAAAAGTAGATTTTTTTCTGTACACTGCTGTATGAACAAAATGATCTTAGCCTTTCCGTACAGGAGCCGGGCTCTCGTCTTGTGAATCAGGAAAATGGTTTAGAAAAAATAGAATCGTCGACAGTGTCCATCAGGAAAAACAAAAAACCTAAAGTAGTCTGTGTGCGGGCGCGTTTAGCTCGTTCTTCGTTTTCACACCGTTAAAAAGATTTGATCTTAAGTTAAAGATTTGTTATAGGTATTACTACACCAGTGTAAAAGCTTCTTTTAGACATTGTTGTAACACTTAAGTATTTAAAAAGTAAATATTTATTTATAGGTATCTGTAAAAGTCGCAGCCTGTACAATAAACTGGAAATAAAGTGCCGTAATTTCGTGGCCTGCATAGATGTGCAGTGTGACCTATTGCACTTTCCCTCCGCTCTTCAAACACCTTTAAAAGTCCCCTCTCACTCTGTACACGTCTCACATAACAGATCGGTTATTAAACCCCGGCTAAATGACGAAAGAAAGCATGCTGGGATAAAGCAAAATAAAATAACAGCAAATGTAACTTTGCATCAGACGAGAGGATGTGCGGTCTGGTACGAACCACAGATCGAATCCCTGTGACCTGAAGAACCGTGGAACCCTGAAGAAACTGGGATGGAACCTAGAATAATCGTCAGGAATCCCTGGAGTGGAGAACCACTCTGGAAGCTTGAACTTTAGATCCAGAGCAAACTGGGCCCATGGATGAGGGTTCTCAGATGGAACCTGTAGGCTGTGGAACTTGGGACAGAGACAGAATTGGGAGAGGACCTGGCAACGAAAGTCTTCTGTCTGGAAACCAGAAACAGAACTGAGTGGAACTTAATACTTGGAACGTATCTTAAAGCTCAACTTGGAAGACTCGACACTGTCAACCAGCGATCTTCTGCTGACTCTCTCTTCTCTTCTTTTTTTTTTTTAAAGAATTAAAGACTTTCTGTTTTTTTTAAACCGCAACTGCTATTCCTCAGTTAACTTCTTAAGAACGATCTCTTTTCTTAAGAACAAGTGGTATTCCTGAAAATGTTCTACTTGGAAATATTTTCATAACCCTACGATAACCTCACGCTCGTATTCGGCTTTAAGAGCATTCAAAATTTGGTATTGAAAATAAGGCCGCCATTCTTCCAATTCAAGTTTTCGTTTATCAAGGAGGATTTTGATCGTTTTGGCTTTTTATTCCACGATCGCCTCTATTTATTGCTTGCTATTTTTTGAAATGCTTGGTTTGCTGTATTTCTCTAACCATATTATACTAAACAACAGAAGGAACGGTGAAAACAAATTAAAAACGTGTCTCAAGTCGTATGTAAAGCTGTGAAAAGCAAGGTATCCGAAGTATTTCTTTTTAAAAAATTTCCTTCATATAATATTTGAGAGCTTGTTAAGCTATTTTCACAACTTATGAATTTTGTAGTGTTTTCCTTAAAAACCTCCACCAGCGTTTCCGTAAGAAAGTTATTGTAAATCCGATCCCTGAGTTCCAGATTTCTCCAGGTCACGATCGATGCATCGGTGGAACACCCCTGACCAGAGGTGCCCCAGTTTGTCACTTTGGGCTAAGTGCTGAAATGATCCATATGACGATTCGAACGATCACAACACTAATAATAATAATAAACAGAGGAAGCTTTTCTACTGATAGAGAGCCGGTGGGTTCAATCCTGTTTCATACAGGAACGTTTGTGGAATATAAACGATACCAGATTTGTCTCAGTTTTGTTTTTGTTTTGTTTTTTGGCACATGAAATCACATTAAGCATTAAGTTCCACCCCCTTTAATAATTCAAAACAAAGAACAAAACAAGATCAGACCCGAAGCCCTGTTCCAAATCGCATACGATATACTCAATGGTCTCCAAAGGATCCAGAAGCCTAGGAGCTTTATAGGCTGGAGGTTGAGGGCGGGCGGGCTTTACGGTTACCATGACAACGTGTTTCCGAGGTTAGTGGAAATTGATTTTGAATAGCTAGCTACAAGTAACACCGTCTGTTCGGTCGTACTGGACTTTCTAAGCACTTTGTGCGATGGCCGAAGGGCTATTGTTGTTGTCATGGTTACAACCACACGTTAGGACACGCCCATATGTGATCATCGAGCTCTCGTCTCAGCATGGCTCTGCATCAGTGAAAATAAACGTCATGTCATATTAAATGAACGGGAAGGTAGCGGCGGCGTCGTCGTGAATACGGCGCTGTTATAGAGTGCAGGTGAATCTATGGCTTTTTGGTCCTAATGTTCTCCATTTTAAAAATTGAAAATAAAATAAAAACGCAAGCGATACGTGTAAAACACACACGCGATTTAATGACCAGGACTGATCCGCTGTGCTGTTAATTAACCAGTGTGAACACAGATACCATTTAATTTACTAATTGAATTGTTGTTGCCCTTCCGTTGCTCTTGTTTTTAGATTTGGCTCAGGTTTAATGCCCAGATGCCCGATGCCTTTCCATAAAAGGACTAGAGGTTAAGGTAACAGAAGGTCCAGGGTTTAAATCCCACCTCTGCCAAGCTCCTTGAGCACGACCCTTAACCCACAACAGCTTGGACTTTCACACCCCTGGGATTTGAACCCAGGCCCTCGCACACTAGTGTTTTGAGCAGCCACTGAGCCACCAAAGCTGTGGAAACCTCCGATTCTCCATTTCGGGGTCACGGAGGCCCCAGAACCTATACCTGGAGAGCTCAAGGCACAAATGTGAGCGTGCCCTGGAGGGAACCACAGTCCACTGCAGGCCTGGGTAGGGGTCGCTGCTGTAGCACGAGGGAATGTTTCCAACCATGCGACACCCAAACTAACTGCAAGGCTGTCCCTGGACTCGAACCCAGGGAGTGAGTGACCGCAGCCCAGGGTAACCTGCCAATCCACAGTGTCTCAATGAAGAGAAGCTCTTATGATGTCATTTTAAAGATGTAATACCTCACAATAACAAGATCCTCCACTGTTTTTACGCTGCTTGGCAGAAGAGGAGATTTCATAGATTCGTTCCAGCAGGTCATTTTATTTATCGCGTACTAATTTCCTGTCCCGCTCTGGAGTTTTGACTATGCAGAATGTTTTTCGAGGCAGAACGGATTTTGGACGCCTATAACGATGTTAGGTAAGAAGCTAACAAGGAGTGTAGACAATCCAGACAAACAGCGATAGCTAAGAACCAGTCATAATCCTTTCTGGATTTAGTGAAAGTCCCTTACTCAAATTCGGTGCCTTCGATTTCTCTGGTCATTAAATCGAACACGTACCCGAGTGGTCAGTCACCTAGCAAAATAATATCGTAAATGTCAGATCATCTCTAAAAAATACATCTTATGTCACGGTACGCTGCATTTTCGTGCAATGATATGTTTCAGGACGCTGCTGTTTCGCAATCTTGCAGTCTTTCGAAGCACGATATGGAAATAAAACCATCGTCTCTTTGTTTCCTCGGGGGTCTGTATATACACTGGAACATTCAACAAACCTAAGCACCGTTATCTTTAAATGCATGCTTTATTGGTTCCTTCGCACCGCCCCGACTTTCGGCAGGATCTTCGTTTTTGGATATCCAGCCAGATATAACGTCATGCCATGCGTCGTCTTTTGTCTCTGTCCTTTCCTGCGCTTCCGTGTCTCATATGCTGGAGCGTGACATTTTCCCGTGCGTCTCTGGTGTAAACATGTGGTTCTCCAGTTTGCGTCCGCTTTGGTTGCTTTCCGTCTCGTCCTCCTCCGGGTCGTCCTGAGTGCAGTTTTGTGCAAATGTGGTAGAAGGAAGAGAAGCGGCAGCGGCAACGTCTGTTAGGTCCTCCCCAGACGCTAGCTGATGTTCCTCGAGGAACGATAATGTCTGGTCTGGATGGAAATCACCGAGCGGAAGCTTTGGAGAAAGGACAAAGTCTTCCTCAGGGATTTGAGCTAGCGTTACCGAGTCGGCGAAAAGAGGGGAGCACTCTTCCTCCGGCGTGTCGTCTTCTAGGAGAGCGCTGCTGAGTTCCTGAGCGGAGGAAGTGTTGGGAGGCGTCAGAGGAACGTCGTACGGAATATCGAGGAAGTTTATGGTCATGGCTTTTGTTTGATCCTGTTTAACGCTTTGAAGTAAACTCGTGTTCTCCATGATGTAATCATCCTCCTCGTATGATATGTGCCCGATAGACAGGTCTCTCTCCTCTGGGCTGATCGGGGACATGTCAGAGAGGGGCTTCTCCAAATTACTTATATTATCCTCCAGAAAGTTCTCGTCCTTGGATGCGATCCAGCCAGCTTGGTTTTCGGCCATGTAACACGTCACGTACAGATTTTTGCCGTCTATAGGACTTTCAGAGGAGTCAGACTGGTTATCTGGATCAGCAGAGTTTAAGCTCTCCACCAAACACCCATCATCCATTGGCGTTCCAGGCTGATTTAGGATCTCATTCTTGACCTCGTCGTTATCTTCAGGTATGCCTTGCAGCAGAGGCGCATCGAATGAACTTTGCAGAAGCCGATCCGCCGGGTCAGGAGTTGGTAAGGAGGTATGGACGTTGAGCGCGTCGGTGATGGGTCGGGGTTCAAGGTCTGACTTTGTGTCTTTCATGTTGTGTCTGGGCTCGGTTACAACCCGGGTCACGTCCAAATTGGAACAGGATTGCACCTTGGTCATCTGGTTGTAGAGCTCCTCCAGCCTCTGGGCGTTCAGATGCTGTGGACTGGGGGTTCCTGAGCACTCTCGGGATCCAGAAGACTTATCGAATGTTCGCAGGCTGGTGCTGGAGGACGTGCGCTTTGGAATCCCCCACCTGTTCGGGGACAGGTGATTATCGTGCGTTTTGTCGTCGCTCTTCTCCACGACGATATCTATGAGCTCCATGCTCCGGGCGAAGGCGTCTTTGAGGTTCATGGAGATGATGCTGCCGTTCCTCTTGGCTCGCTCTAAGGCTTCTCGCCTCTTGATGGCCTTCTCCTGACGCTTCTGCTCCTTATAGAACTCGGAAAAGTTGTTCACGATAATGGGGATGGGTAAAGCGATAACCAAGACGCCGGCAATGCAGCAAAGCCCGCCCACTATCTTTCCGAGCAGCGTTTTAGGGTAGATATCCCCGTATCCCACGGTAGTCATGGTAATGGTGGCCCACCAAAAGGATGCGGGGATGCTCGTGAATTTTGTCGCATCCTCGTCCTTCTCAGCGAAGAAGACCAAGCTGGAGAAGATCATGATCCCCATCGCCAAGAACAGTATGAGCAAGCCGAGTTCGTTATAGCTCCGCCGGAGCGTGAAGCCAAGCGACTGCAGTCCGGTCGAGTGTCTGGCCAGCTTCAGGATCCTCAGGATCCGCATGATTCGGAAGATCTGGACTACGCGGCGCACGTTCTGGAACTGCAGCACACTCTTGTTGGACTCGGTCAGGAATATGGTGACGTAATAGGGTAGGATGGCCAGCAGGTCGATGACGTTCAGCGGACCTTTGAAGAACTTCCACTTGTTGGGCGACGACAGGAATCGCAGCAGGTACTCCATGGTGAACCACGCGATGCAGACGGCCTCGATGTGCGCGAGCTGGGGGTTATCGTTAACGTGCCCGAATGCGTCGTTCACCTGCAGCTCGGGTAAGGTGTTCAGGGACAGGGCGATGGTGGAGAGGATGATGAACAGGATGGAGATGATCGCCAAGATCTGCAAACACAAACAGAAACAGGACAGACTTTTTTATTAGAAATTTTTAGAAACTTCGATTAAAAATACACTTCGTTTATGTATCTTTCAACACCAATCTGCCGATACCCTGTGATGTTTATGAGAGAAAACAGGAACCAAGGGTCGGATAAAAAATGAAAACCTCCGTGAGAAAAACTTGCGAAGATTCTCGAAAGCAATTTTGGAAAAACACTAAAGACGTTCTGATAAAAAAAAAAAAAAATCGTAATTACGTCATTGTTTGTTTTTTGGTGGCAAAATGCACAGAACAAAGATGAAAGCAACAACGTTCCTAATGTAGACAAACGTTTGTAGAATATTATTTGTCGTTTTACTACGAATTATTATTTTTTTTTAATTATTTGTCGTTTTACTAAGAAAACCTTAAAAAAATGTTCATAATGTTTTCAAAAATCTTGCTTGATCTTAAAATTCTCCTTAAGAACAGAGCTAAAAAAAACACAGTGATCCTTCATAAGTTATTCGAAGGCTAATACGCAATTTCGGCATATGTTTCTTGAAGGACGAAGTCGAGAAAAAAACACACATTTGAGAAGGTTTTCTTTCTTAAGACACTTTTGAGAATCCGATCCCTGGTGTAAACTCTGTGCTGGTACTAAAAAGGGTACTTTTGATAGTGGAAAAAAAGCTAAATAAAAAAAAAAAAAAGACACAAAAACGTCTGACGTCTCTCAGTTGGATAAACCGTTTAATGCAGCTGCATTTTTCGAACACCAGAGGGCATATGTCCATACACTTAAAATTCCTTCTAATGTACAGTATATACTCATCCCAGGAGATTATTTTTTAATTTTTTATTTTTTTTAACATTTTTTTTTTACAAGGAGAGTAAACGTTAACATTAGTTGTTTTCCTTCAATGATAACAGATCATATTTAACAGATGGTGAAGCTACATCTACAATTTTAAACTCCTGTTTCTGTAATTTATTTAATCTCATTGTAGGGGGCACATTTTGAAAAAATACTTAATATAACCCTTATACAGTATATTAAACTGAATTTTTAAACTATCTTAAGGTGCCCAATCACTAAGTAGCCACACCCATGCATTCCAACTGCCTACAGTGTTCTTCAAAGTCGCCTAGTGGTCAAATCCTACATCTTTAAAACAGGTTTGCTTGTAAAGAAAGTTTTTTTTCTTAAAAAAAGACGTTTTGTTGACGGTGTTTCGAGATGGACTGTATGTGTAGACGTCTGGACTTATAGATTAGAATGATTCATGTTTCTGGAGTCTGTCTGCAGATAATGACCTTATTATTTCTACATTATTATGATGTGTCTCTCTGTCAGTGGGCAGAAGGGCTGCGGGTAAAATATCCGCTCAAACTCATTAGTCTTTTCTTTGCAAATATTGATTCCTGGCTGCTCTGACACCGCACACTAATGTTTCATTTCCTGTGGGGGAATCTTCATTCCACCAAAAAAAAAAAGTCTGACTCAGTCCGTCTTCATGAATGGGACTTTTAGGACTTTTCCTTACTACTTATCTACATATATGTTATTAAGATTTTTATACCATACAGAGAGACTCTTTTTAGCACTTGAACTTGAGTCTTTGCTGTATAATCTGGAATCTTCTTCGGTTAATATACCATTGGGGCACCCCTGGCCTGGGCTGTGGGACACTGGCCTAGAATCTCCCGGAACTACAGAAGTGGATACACTCACTAAATTCAATGTATCCTCCAGCACTCAGCTGACACAGAACCTGCCACTTTTCACACCTTTGCTCACACATCACCTTGCCAGAGGTTGGATACAAACTAGGTGGCTCAGCGAAGCAAACCAGAGACAGGGTCCTAAAATTAGCTGAAAACTCAGTCCTGCAACAGGTTCTTCTGGGTTCAGAATTGGGAAAAGCCTTGGCACTGGATCAGAAACATTTAATCCTGGTTTAGGAATATTAAGTACGGATCAGGCACATTTGATACTGGATCAGAAGTATTCAGTACTGGATCGGGAGTATTTAGTACTGGATCAGAAGTATTTGGTACTGGATCAGCAGTATTTAGTACTAGTACAGGAGAATTTAGTACTGGAAACAGGATCATTTATTACTGGATCAGGAGTATTTAGTACTGGATCAAAAGTATTTAGTACTGGATCAGAAGTATTTAGTATTGGATCAGAAACATGTGGTACTGGATCAGGAGTATTTAGCAGTGGATCAGAAATATTTAATACTGGATCAGGAGTATTTAGTACTGGATCGGGAGTATTTGGTACTAAATCAGGAACATTTAATCTTGGTTTAAGAACAATTACTGGATCAGGCACATTTGATACTGGATAAGAAATATTTAATACTAGATCAGGAGTATTTAGTACTGGATCAGAAGTATTTAATACTGGATCAGGAGTATTTGGTACTGGATCAGGAATATTTAATACTGGATCAGGAGCATTTGGTATTGAATCAGGAGTATTTTGTACTGGATCGGGTATATTTAATACTGGATCAGGAATGTTCAAAACTGCATCAGAGACATTTAATACTGAATCAGGAGTATTTGGTACTGGATCAGGAATATTTAATACTAGATCAGGAGTATTTAGTACTGGATCAGAAATATTTAATACTGGATCAGGAGTATTTGGTACTGGATCGGAAATGTTCAATACTGGATCGAGGACATTTAATACTGGTTCGGGAGCATTTGGTACTGGATCAGGACTATTTAATGCTGAATCAGGAGTATTTGGTACTGTATCAGGAACATTTGGTACAGGATCAGGAGTATTTATTACTGGATCAGGAATATTTAATGCTGAATCAGGAGTATTTGGTACTGTATCAGGAACATTTGGTACAGGATCAGGAATTTGTAATACTGGATCAGGAATATTTGATACAGGATCAGGAGTATTTATTACTGGATCAGGAATATTTAATACTGGATCAGGAATATTTAATACTGTATCAGGAACATTTGATACAGGATCAGGAATATTTAATACTGGATCAAGAGCATTTGATGCTGGATTAGGAACATTTGATCAGGAGTATTTGGTACCAGATGTTCCTGAACTCTGTGTTGTAATATGGCTCTTTTTATTTCGGACGTTCCTTGCATGGTGCTAGATTCAGATTCTGTTGTACCATGATGAGGATCTTCCTCTATTTCACAGCGTTTTGTGGATTTTAGAGCATTATGAGAACAAAGCTCAGTCCGAGTGCAGCGTAATCCCACATTGCAGATCTCCGAGCTTCTACTCCTTACTCTAACACACTTCAATCCAGCATCAGAGTGCACTCAGTGCTACTTACGGTAAACCTGCATCAGTGTGTTTAAAGTGCCCTGATTTCAGGAGCATGAGATTAGCAGAGAAAAAGCTCAGCAGAAGACATCAGTCGGACCAGGCAACCGTACAGAGATTTAAAAAAAAACAATATAAGAAATTAAATATAAAGAGAAGAACAGAATGAAACTTGAAATGTTAAAGTTAAAATGTAAAAGAATGAAGCTAAATGATTATAGTAAAGAAGTGTTTTGCATCAATACTGACTATAATTAAAATATAAGAATTAAGAACTAAAAACGCTTTCAAGCAAAAATGTAACCATATAAATATAATAACCTACAATTTCCAACCACTAGAGGGAGCACTAACACTACTCCAGTCTAATCTAGACTTCTTGCTTGTGTGGAGTTTGCATGTTCTCCTTGTATCTGTGTGGATTTTCTCCAGGTTCTCGGGTTGCCACCCGCATTCCAGAAACACGCGTCAGGCCAATTGGTGTCTCTAAAGTGCCCCATTTTCCTGCAGTGGATTTGAAACCTGTTTAATGTTGGCCCTCATTTTAAATTTATATGTAAAATAAAATAGAGTAAAAATTGAATGTTTCACCACAGCGGAGATTCATAAAGAAAAAGCAGCATACTTTCATAAGCTTAACATGTTTCTAGTCTCAGCCTGGTGGTGTTTGTGGGTTCGGTGGTTTTACGGATCGCTGCCTCGCTGGGCGTTTTAAAGGCCAGACAGAGAAAATGTCAAGATGAGAAACACGAGAGATAAAAAAAAAAAAATAGGCAGGACAGGTACACAATTTTCGGGGTGGAGGGGTGGGGGCACATACCAATCCACCCACAATCTGTAATACTGATCTTCTGTCTGGATGAAGCCGAGCTGCTCTGAGCATTCTTCTAGCGCGGTTATTTTTGGAGAGCAGGTGCTGGTAATAATAAACAGTGTGTACGGTGTCAGTGATCGATACACGTTTCACTCGTCGCTCATCACTGATAGATAACCAATAATCTTACAAAGTATTGACAGCTGGAGCGACGGAATAAGCACAAGCTCTCTACCTGGAAGATTGAATGTTTGGTAAGTTCTCCATTACCAGACCTCAATCATTCTTTCATCCATTATCTTCCGCTTAATCCACATGGGGTTGTGGGTCAGCCGATGCCCCCTCAGCAACAGGGCGCCAATCCATCGTAGGGCACGCGCGCACCCACACGCCGAGGGACACTTTATAGACACCAGTTAACCTAACCTGTCTTTGGACTGTTGGAGGAAACCGAAGTACCCAGAGTAAACATGCAGAGTCCACACAGAAAGGACCCAGGCCGCCCCACCCTGGGATCAAACCCGGGACATTCTTGCTGTGAGGCAGCGGCGCTACCCACCGAGCCACTGTGCCACCCCATTACCAGACCTAAAAAAACTGATTATTATTGGAACCGAAATTGTTGGTACCACAATATAAAAATAAATTCTCCACAACTGTGACTGGAATGTTTGGTACCGAAACAGCTTTGGTACCAATATCTGGTACTGAAATGGTAGCCTTATAAGCAGATACGGTACTAGACATGGAAACCTGATCAAGTAAGTCTCTGGCTTAGGTAAGGAACTAGAAAGCTTGTTTTTTTGGGTGCTGAAACCGGAATATTAGTTCCCAGAACTGGACGTTTGGAAACGGCAATAAAATCTTCGGTAGCGATACAGCTCTAGTTCAGATTCAAAGTCAAAGTCAAAGTCTGTAGCACTTTTTACAACGGTGCCTTGTCTTAAAGCAGCGGTCAATCCCAAATTGAGCAAGCCTAGGGCAACAGCGGTAAGGAAAAACTCCCTGAATAAAGAAGAAAGGACCAAGCCTCAAAAAGGAACCCGTCCTGCTTGGGTGTCCCAGATGTTCATTTAAATAATGAAGTTGTATTAATAGTTAAAAAAAAAAAAACATTTAAAAAAGCAACTGTCTGATTGGTATTTTTTGTTATACCCCACTAGATGGCGTGCTCTTTAGTGATCAGAATGCACATGGCCAGTGTTTAGGATCCCGTTTTGATCTTGGCAGTGTGTAAATCACGTTTCTTATACACATCATGCTTACGGTGCAGATTTCAGGACATGGTGCTGCGTCGGCATTCTATTGAGAGCGGAACCTAATGCGCAGTGGTGCTTGAAAGTTTGAGAACCCTTCAGGATTTCTGCGTGAATACGACCGGAAACGAAATCCTATTTCCTGAAGGTAAATATAGAGATGGCTACAGAGGCGAATATATGAGTCATAGTCATTTCTTTATTTGAGGGGAATGATCTGTGAGTGCCAGGGTATGTGAACTTCTAGGATTAGCAGATCATTTGAGGGTGAAATCAGAGTCAGGTGTTTGGTCAGCCGGTGGCATGACAATCAGGTGCGAGTGCTGTGTTGGGCCGCCGTATTTAAAGAACAGGGGTGTATTAGGACAAAGCTTCATATACTTTATATACTGCACAATTTAGCTCAATAAATAAACGACCACATATAATATCTGTGTCTAGCTTGTTTCATTGGGTTCACTTGATCTATTTTAGCCGGGGTCTAATGCGACGACGTTTGAGTTCATATTAACCCATGACTGTAAGCCCAGGTGGTAAAGCTAAAGCATGTTTTAGGTCGAGTTTATCTTAAATCGGGTGTTCCAGCTTGGCGGAGAAGGAAGCTGGAATTCTTAGGTCCGGTGACGGGAATTTCAACGTTTACTGGACAATACTGGCCTTCTGTGCATTTCTACAGAATAAAAGTCCCTCTCTAATGCTGGTTAAAGTCACAGTTGAGGCCCACATGGTACGTTCTTTGGCTCTCCGCCCGTAGTCCGTCTTTCAGTGTCTCTGTGGTTTACGATCCTCATAAACTAAACTCTTGAGCGCAAGGTTACATTAGAGTGATGAAGTGGTGATTATTAAACGCTAATGAGAATGAGAGCGAGCTCGTTAATCCGACGAAGCGCATTACAGGTGAAAGAGGCAGTAACCTTTCTATTTAGAACGTATTTCACTGCCTAAGAACTTCTTAGATGTAACCATTCATTCAAGTTCATTCTCCTCCTTGCAGTGCATCCCGCTTCAAACACAGCCATCCAGGTCCACAACCCTAACCAAACAAGCCTAAGGCGTCATTGGCAAGGAAAAACATCCCAAAGGTTACAAAGGAGGGCCCAGGACTCAAAAAGAGGCCAGTCTAGATTTTAGGTTCAATCTTGTTGGTTCTAGTAACTTAATTGTACATACTGTTATTGATTTTGGCTTTCTCCTTCATTAAAGCAGTAAAGCAATGCTTTACTTTATAACATACAGAAGTGTATTATTATCATTATTATTAGTATTATGACTATTATTAGTAATAAATGTGTCACTGTTGATTGGCTGGTTGTTGCAGCAGATAGGTTAATAACCTCTCCATGTCCTTTCTAAAGATAGATCTAATCCCATTATTATCATCCTTGTACGTCCTCACACACACACACACACACACACACACACACACACACACACACACACACACACACACACACACACACACAC
>JAUZST010005828.1:0-15274 GCA_034779995.1 Parotocinclus haroldoi | reverse complement strand
AAGGTTTAATAAACATTTAATATGTTACATCAATTATAGCACGTCCCATCTTATAACATAGGGCATGTTCAATTAATCGTACCAGCCGGTTATTAGGACCAAAATGATCCCGTCCCGATGTCCCCATTAACCGGATTCGACTGTACATACACACACACACAAGTCAATGATAATCTAGAGTAATCAGTTAACCTAACACACACGTCTTTGGACTGTGGGAGGAAACCGGAATACCTGGAGTAAACCCACGCAGACACCGACATGGACACTAATCAGTGCTGAGTCTTAAATCATAAATCTCTTACTGAGATAGTTTTAGCATGTGTAGCGTAGTGTGTTGTGTGTAGTGTGTTGTGTTGTGTGTAGTGTGTTGTGAGTAGTGTAGTGTGTTGTGTATAGTGTAGTGTGTTGTGAGTAGTGTAGTGTGTAGTGTGTTGTGTGTAGTGTGTTGTGAGTAGTGTAGTGTGTTGTGTATAGTGTAGTGTGTTTTGTTGTGTGTAGTGTTTTATGTACTGTAGTGTGTTGAGTAGTGTAGTGTAGTGTGTTGTGTGTAGGGTTGTGTGTAGTGTGTTGTGAGTAGTGTAGTGTAGTGTATTGTATTGTAGTGTGTTGTGTGTAGTGTAGTTTGTTGTGAGTAGTGTAGTGTGTACTGTGTATTGCAGTGTGTTGTGTGTAGTGTTGTGTGTATTGTAGTGTTGTGTGTAGTGTAATGTGCAGTGTTGTGTGTAGTGTAGTGTGTAGTGTAATGTGTTGTGTGTAGTGTAGTGTAATGTGTTGTGTGTAGTGTAGTGTAATGTGTAGTGTGTAGTGTTGTGTGTCGTGTAGTGTGTAGTGTTGTGTGTAGTGTAATGTGTAGTGTGTAGTGTTGTGTGTAGTGTAGTGTGTAGTGTTGTGTGTAGTGTGTAGTGTTGTGTGTAGTGTAGTGTGTAGTGTTGTGTGTAGTGTAATGTGTTGTGTGTAGTGTAATGTGTTGTTTGTAGTGTAGTGTGCAGTGTTGTGTGTAGTGTAGTGTGTTGTGAGTAGTATAGTGTGTAGTATGTATTGCAGTGTGTTGTGTGTAGTGTAATGTGTAGTGTGTAGTGTTGTGTGTGTTTAGATAATATACTGTTGTAAAGCTGCTTTGAGACAATGCTACATTGTAAAAAAATAAAATTTGATTGATTGATTGATTGTGTGTAGTGCTGTGTGTATTGTAATGTGTTGTGTGTAGTGTTGTGTGTAGTGTTGTGTATAGTGTAGTGTGTAGTGTTTTGTGAGTAGTGTTGTATGTAGTGTTATGGAATCCTCACAAAGCAGGTGTGTCTCATTAGAGCTGGTGAAAATGATCTGTAAGTTTTGATGATTGTAAATGAATATTCTAATTAGGTTTAGGTTTGGTTGATAAGTGTGTGTGTGTGTGTGTGTGTGTGTGTGTGTGTGTGTGTGTGTGTGTGTGAAGGTTACAGATGGATTTCCCTTTGATCACCTTTTATTCTAAACCGATGCACCGATTTGAGCTCAAGTCCATTTCACCTGTGTGTGTGTGTGTGTGTATGTGCGTGTGCGTGTGTGTTTGTCTGTGTGTGCGCATGTGCATGCGTGTTTGTGTGTTGGCGTTGTCGCCACACATCGTTTAGCATGCACACGGCGCTTCAGGAGGAGGGGTTGCCATGGAAACAGGAAGCAGGGAGAGATGCATGGCTGGTGGTGTAGCGACAATGAATGAGGAGAGGGGCAAATAGCGAGAGAAGCATCTGGAAGGAACCACGAACCGACCGAAAAGGGTCAAAATGGACTCGGTTTTGGATTTGGGAGGAGCCCTGCGTTCTGAGTAAACACTGCGCATGCTGACTGTTAGCTGGGGGAAATACAGAAATGTGTAAACAATATAAATTAATATAATCTAATATGAAATACTACATTACCCATAGCGCAGTGCAGCTGTTTATGTTGACATGGAGAGTTTGGAGAGACATGATTTTATTCTGTGGAGATTTAATCAATTGATTAATTACCCGTGCATTCTGGTGAACTCGTGCTTGTTTTAATTAAAGGTTATTTATTAGTGCTGCCCTCTGGCTGCAGACTTTGTTACACAGGTGACACAAACAGAGTCTATACATTTAAATCGAATTAACTTATCCAGAATGATTAGATGTCTATTGATTGACACTGTACTCTGTACATATCTCTAGATAGAGTTGCTCCTGCTCTAATCATACGTATTAAGGATAAATATCCTATTACGTATAAACAGGCTAAAGCTGTCTATTTTTCCTCGCTCGTAGAGAAAAATAAGAACAATCCGAGATTTCTCTTTCATAACCTTATGGGATAATGAACTGTCTTTTTGACATTTCCTGATGTGTTTACTTTGTAAGAGGGCATGGTAAGGCATGCAGAAATCTTGAGAAATGAGTCTGGCAGCCACGTTACAAAGACACAGCCCTTCTTATCAATCTTGGGTAAGATGGAAGTCTTAAACATAACCTCTGGTCATGTGTGGCCCTCCCAGCTCTGGTGTGTAGGGTACGTCAGCAAGGATGGGGATCAGGAAGGACCAGGTGCCCCATAACAGGACATAAATGTAACTGTGTGTTTGTACAATCATATTCCTGACACACGGTAAACGAGTGTGTAACAGTCACAGTTTCTCATTAGGTACTGGTGAAACACGGCGGTACAGCAGATTGGGAACACCTCTCTCTCTCTCTCTCTCTCACACACACACACACACACACACACACACATCCACAATGAGTCTGTTACAGTTCACCTTCCACCGCTGGACCATCTGCGCTGGATCAAACTTTCAGGGTCAGAACTAATTAAAGTCGCTCATTAACCTAATTACACCCGTAATTAAACCGAAGGGTTTGTGGAACGTTGTTGTTGGACATTGGATGTGGGATAAGACTTTTCTTTTGGATTTACCAAACCCTAACTGTTTTTCTTTCCTTTCTTTTGTTTTATCTGTAGCATGTACTGTAAATCAGGAATGGATCTTGACTCACACCATCCAGGATCTGCATCTGGTAAGACATTGATTTACATTTTGCTGCAGGTATTTGGCTAGGGGTACCCCTGCTCCGGGTCGCCACACCCCACGGTGCACCCAGATAAGACAGGAGGTAAAACTGGATACACACAGAGACAGAAAACAGTTCCAAACTCAACCCCCTTGGACTCTAGGCCACCCAAGCAGGTCGTTTTTCCTTGCCACTGTGTCAATTTGGGATTGGCCTTTTAAGATAATATAATACGGTATAATAAAGCTGCCTTGAGACGCTATAGAAATAAATTTGACTTTGACTTTTGACTGATCAGCGATGGTACCAGGTCCAAGTAACATGGTTGTTGGGCTCTATACCGTGTCTGGTCCCAGTGTGGTACCTCTCCGTCCTAGCTTCAGATCTCCTAGGTGAACTCACACAATACTCTGACAGTAACAGTTCTTCCATGAAGGCCACTTCTGTCCAGACTTCTCAGAAATGTTAATACTTTTTTCCTTTAAAAGATGTCGTCTTGAAGGCAGTTTATATCGCTATAACTTCAAGGTGTACTTTTCTGCATTAATGCTGCATCAAAGAAGTGTAAATGACCTTTACCCAGGGTCTGGACCTGACCCCGTACCATGATAGATCCTGGCTTTTGGACTTGTTCCTCATAACAGTCTGGATCCTTCTTTTTTTTAATCTGTAATCCTGATTGGTCTGAGCACAATCCCTGTTTCCATGGTGATAATCCATCCTAGATGCCTCAGAACCAAGAGCTGTGGGCGGAGCTTGTGTACCTGGTTACCATGAGGCTTGTTGTTTGTACAGTAAAGTTGTAAGTGGTATTTATGAATGTAACTCGGTATTATAGAACTTGATAAAGGTTTGATAAAGTAATCCCTTACCCATGTGCTCCTATCAGATATTAATGAATGACGGTTCTGAGGGAGTGGAGAGAGAGATCACCCCTCTTCAGTTTTTAGGACTGAAATTCCTCCAGATGCTGAATCGTTTAATGATATTATGCTCTGTAGAGGGAGAAACATCTACAGTAAATCCCTTCCAATCTTTATTAAAGGAATCTCGTTTATAAGAATTTGGTGACAGACTAGCTCTTCTGATCGTCTTTACTTTCCTGGGGATTTGCTTTTGAACCAAATCAGGATTAGAATCACCTGTTTTCAGGTGTTTGAATCAAACGTTTGCATTATTATGAGCTCAAAATTTTCCCGACGCATTTAGGAATGGATTCCAGGTCTGAGATCTTTTTTATGATTCAGGCTTATTATGATGTATATATATATTTGATGTTTGTATGTGTGCAGGGAGTTCTGGGTAGTTTCCGCAGTGGAAAGTCGGCACTGGTCCATCGGTACATGACCGGAAGTTACCTTCCACTAGAGAATCCAGAAGGTATTTCATAACATGTTTACTCTCGGTCCTGATTTATACATTCTGGATCGTATTGATTGTTGATATCGATTGTTATTTTCCATTGTGTGTGTGTGTGTGTGTGTGTGTGTGTGTGTGTGTGTGTGTGTGTGTGTGTGTGTGTGCGCCATGGGGGGGGACTACAGCTATACAAAGCTCGGACATTTTTAGGGGAAACATGGAGACAAATAATTTTTCTTTCCTTATAAAACTTTCTTACTCTTTAAACTTTGATTTAAAAAAAAAAAAAAAAAGATTTGCTTCGGATTAAGGTTAGGATCAGGGTCAGATGTAGCATTTTTGACAAACGTGTGTGTGCGTGTGTGTGTGTGTGTGTGTACATACTGATGCACCTTTTCCCAGTCACATGACTCTGTTCATAAGGAACTAATCCAGCGTTTTCCAGAAGGAATAACATTTGTCAGTTCTGTTGTTTTGTGGTCTTTTGGACTATATGTAAAGTTGTACATTCTGACTCCTAAATAAATGGGATAATAAGTCAGATACCTTTCTCTGCTCGGAGTGAATGTTCATCAATGTCTCTTCAAGGATGTAAGTGTTCAAAAACGCGCTGATATCAAGGGAATAACCAGATGCTCTCATAATTCCACTGTAAACTCACTGTAACTAGTAAATGCTGGGTCGGGGTTATGACCTGTTACTGTACCAATGTTATACCAATAGGTTTTTTTTGAATGGTAAAAGATGCGATGGTCTAGCTTTTAATAGGATATGCTCCAGAGTTGAATAGCAAGGCTTGACCTAAGCAAAACTAAACATTACAATCACTAGTTCTTACTTAGTTGGATACCTTAATGGGTAGCTGAGCTAAGATCATTATTTCCATCGTAAACTTACCACTAAACAATAGCAACTCAAGCGTTTCACGCGCATTTTTATGAAGCCACTCTGTTTTTTTAAGCTAATAAGTGCTAGCCGACTGCCGAGGAGACGTTTGTTCTAGTCTAGAAACACAATGGTACTGTCTGACGGAGATGCGTTCAGATAGTAATCCTCTCCCTGCCAATCCAGCTTCCAGTTAATGGGGCGGCAAACATGGAGGAAGGAGACTGCAAGCTTAGCCCATTCCTCACCACAGTAGTCTGCAACGTGCCAGTAAAAGAAGAAACATGGCATGGCATGGCAACCCGTTACTATTATTGGACATGCCAAATTGTAAGATAAGAGGGAAACTTCACTTTGTCTTCTTAAGGTTGCTAACTAGACCACTGTAGCGCCAAAGACAAGTTCATCTAAGTGGTCAGGTTTTAAACGATGAATCTTGAGGCACTTAAAATTGCTAAATGTGAACACAAAACATGACTATGATGGGAGCATACTAGACTCTCTAACCTAATACAGACCACAAGAGACATATATTTCAGGACAGATCGAATAAAGCTAAGACAGTAAAAAAAAAAAAAAAAAAAACATTTATGGACCAGTTTCGGTCAGGCTTACCTACTGATATACATCCATTGTCAGGGAGTGCATATAAATCCTAACTCCGGTTCAGTGACCAAGCACTTACAGCCGCTGATCGCCACTAGTGGCATGCTGACGCTGAGCTAACTCTAAACAAGACCACATTAAAGCTCCTAATGGACCTTAGTCCACCACATGTGGCCCATGGCATGAATCATTTACCCAGAACTCTGTGTTCGGTCAGCTTTAAGGCAATATAAAGATACATGAGGAGGGTGTGTGATAATGAATCATGGATATAGACAATATGAATCTCAGATTATTGAGTCTGGGAATTACAGCGATGGGTTCAGAGTGAAAAAGAGAGCAATATTTAGGCCCTTTCGCAATTCTGTGCAGCAATGCATCTTGCAACAAGCCACAGTAGCTTCTGCCGAGCAATAATCATAGATAGAGCATAGTGCTGTAACATAATCCTGGACGGAGACGAGGTAAGAGCGGGCAATATGATGCACTGTGTATGCGTCAGTGTGATGGTATGTGGCTTTATACAGAAAAAGATACCTTCAGAGAGAATCGTGCTAAGTATAGGTGTGAGTCATTATAAACCTAAAGGTCGGTAAATGTCACCTTTTAAAGATGTTGTCTAGCCTCGCTGATCCAGAATCAGGTTCTCCTGACAACCCACCATTAGGGGTGAAAACACCGCTAACGGACCTGGACTTAAAGGGCAAGTCTAACAACCTTTCAAAACTCAAATCCAACCAGCAACTTGCTTTATCCTTACTATGCAGTCAGGTGTGATATCCAGGATGGAAAGTCCCGTCCCACCTCCCCCCCCAAAAAAAGGCAGTCTCTTGAAGCATGTGGTGCCACCCAAAACGATCCAGTCTCTTAGTCATTAGAGTTCATGAGGATCAGCGTATTCAGCAGAAACAGTTGATAAGAGTCCGTTGTCCTTCAAAGCCGGCTTTGTACGCGTCACTAAGGTTGGACTGATTATCTTCTGGGTTATTTTGTTAGTAGAACAAAAAAAAAAAACGTGTCATTTCCATACATATATGTAAAAGTATACCGAATCAAAGCTTTATCATAATCAACAAGGAATGCTATAAGGCCATTTGGATTTGGTCGGTAAGGGTGAATAAGCTGGATCGTTTGATGCCGGTGCAGTACATCGGTCCCGTTGCAGCAGTCGGCTCTTGGACAGGTCCGAAATGGGTTTGAGCCATTCGGGGGCGTTGACCTTGGAAAGGATGTGTGTAAAAGTAGGGCTCTTTGAGTCTGGTGCAGTCCTTTAAGCACAGTTGGCCGAGTGCATACAAGTCATATCCGTACAGGGATTTAAACGAGCTCAGGCTGGATATCGTGGACGTATTTGACCGGTGACCAACAGAACAAAGTAACAATGTCCTACTTGCTCTTCTCATCAATCTTATTCCACTTCGAGTTCCCTCCCTCGCGCCTTTCAGGCCTGTGATGGGGGACAGTCAGACTGGGCCCCACCATCCACTCTCACCACTAGAGAGAGAGAAAAAGAGACAGACAGGGTGTTATTTTCCACACAGACAAAGCATATTTACATGTAATTACATGCATAATAGATGTTCCAACTAATTAAAGACTAGAAGTTTCCTTTGACAATAACTGCGACATGTTTTCCTGCTATAAGGAAAGAACAGAAGACTTTCTGACGATGGAGGCCTAAGGGAAATTGTCGGGTCTGTGTATAAATGGACAGACAAGCATCTCTTAGAAATAAATGTATTCACACATTCTATCACTTTGTCTGCAGTATTTCATCCATTATATCAAAATAGGGACCTCTTTTTAAGAAGGAGCAATTTGTGGTTTTAAATGGCAAACGTGAGGGTCTGCCTGATACCACAAACATATGGAAAGGGTTAACAAAATGAAGTACTTGGATAAGAGCGCTGAAATGACCAAAGAATAGCTTTAATGCATTCTGCTGTATTGCTTTCATCACCATTCTTCAAATGGGTCTCTTTTAAAAAATACCTGTTTGAGACACTCTCGTTTCTCAGCCCTCGTTAAGGTAAGATTCCGTTTGGTTTTCACCTTATGGGGCTCTTATGATCTAAGACACCAACACTGTTACCCTCCCTTCTTGCCCCAAGTGCTTTAACTAAAGTTATTACCACGATTCGGTGTGACACAGAAACATCCAGTTTTCCCACTCCACTCCACAGTCTGCTGTCAATTGTGGGCAGCTATGGAAACTTTTCCTGAGCATAAACAGTACCCATTGAGTTTCCCAGTTCCATTTTTGTTACTGGAATCACAGTGCCGATGCTACAAAGGCTGTGTATTTTTCCTTATTTATCTGCTGTTTAGTGACATCACTGGTATGTCTCTCTCTCTCTCTCTCTCTCTCTCTCTCTCTTTCTCTCTCTCTCTTAGTGTGATAAACAAGCGAGTGTGAAAATAGAGCACATCCTGTTTTGAGGGCTTATTTACTTTGAAGGTTATAATTAATGGTGACGTACGACTGAGATATGGATTAAGCTACAAAACTGGTCTGCCCTAGTGGCTCTCATGACAGGTTTGATGACACTGTAGATATCAAACACACTACGGAATAAGAACGATGAAGAAAGCATGAAAGCTCCTTCTTCCTGTTCAGCTGCTTTATCATATTGATCAGTCTCAATAAATTTCAGTTTGAAAAGATATCACATGTCCTCGCCCACCCTTCTGGATTAGTTCTGGGTCTCTAAAGCCAGACTCCTTACTTCTAATCTCTGGCGAATGTGGTGGTTTTCGTCATGAACTATGGCAGAGTAAGCGCAGCCAAAATCGCGTTGCATACAAGCCACGTTAACTAAAGAAAACGGATAAAATCTGCCCTATAAACCAATCTCTGCACGTTTTCATCCTATTTAATGAAAGATAGATTGTAAAAATCTGTAATTGTGATTGTAATGCATATATGTTTAGGTACGGATAGACAATAAAAAAAAAAAGGCATGTACCTTGTTGTACAATATTCCGATCGTTGTTTACCTCGGACACTCTTAGTCTGTCTAATTTCCAATGAAAATGGCTTGAGTTCATTTTAGTTGATTGGTTTTCTTATAGGAAGCTTGGCACCGGCACCTAAATGTAGCACTTATTACAGACACAGCACCCTCTCGTTGCATTAAATGCAGCTGAAAACTTAATGCACAAGTGCCTCGCACCTTCAGTTTCCCTTCTCTTTGCGGATAGAAGCAAGCAGTCACTTGTGGGATAAATCAAAACGACAAACCTGGAAAGTCATGTAAAGATCTGCATTGTAATGGTGAGACAGTTGGATGGGCTGAATTTTAAGAAAGAATAATAATAGGTTAGATCAAATAGAAACCATGGAATGATGTGAAGGAGGAGAAAATGAGGAGTGAGGAATGAGGAATACAGGGCAAGATGTAAGTAAGAATAAGAAGAGCATATTTAATTAACCACTCCCATCCCCCTCTGACGTCCATTCATCCATCTTTCGTTCCCCCGTAGTTCAGGTGGTGCTGCAGAGGATGGCGAGATAAAGAGGAAAGAAAACTGATTACATTTCTACTTGATCTTGTTGACCATGGCTGAAGTTGGATATGATGTATACCCTGGGAAATCTTGTCTCGATGCTCTGGGCTCAGAGCTTCTCAGTTATTGTATCACTGGGTTGCTTAAGGGAAATAAGCAAAAAATTCTGTCCGAGCCTTCGCAACAGCTATTGAGTTGGAGCCGAGGGTCGACGCGAAACGCTTTTGTCATTATCTGACCTACCCAACACCCAGTCGTCTTCTTATTTGCCCATACCCAATTCACAAACTCCTGATGGACCCTCTCTTTACAGCTAGCACTATTTTAGAAAAGTGCTTCCTCAATGAAAAGGGCAATGCTTCCAAGCTGCACTGTACTCTAGAGTGAACGGGTACATGCAATTGGTCGACATGGTTTTTTTTTTACAGTAGGACAGGGAGGTACTTTGTGCTGTCTGAGTCTTCTCTTAGCGTGTGTACATTTAAAGTGGGGCCAAAGGAAAAAATTCCAGGCTGCTGAACAAATTGTTCCAAAACTTGGCCTTTTTGACTAAATACATTTTCTGCTTAGCACTGTATGTTCGAGACATTTCTAAGCACAGATCGGCAATACAAAAAAGAAAACCCGAATAAACTAAGATCCCCAGCGAGTGCCAAATGTTAATTTTACTGATTTATTGCAGATATTGCCGTCTTGCCAGGGCTTTTTAATGACTTGCTTACAGTAGGTGTGTGCGCTAACAAGCAGGCACACAAAGTTTGTGGAGTCACAATGAGTTTTAATGACTTCTGTTTAAGCAGCACAAGATGTTTTCAGCTAATGCTAATTAGCAGCCATTAAAAGTGGTGTTGCAGCAAATTAGAAGTTGCCCCTGGGGGGGGGGGGGGGGGGGGCGCACCAGGCTTTCCTGGGCGCTACAATACATCACCAAACACCTGCTAATGATTCAGCTCCAAGGCAAACACAAGGCTGCATGAAAATTTAGGTTAGAACAGCTAAGGAAATGTCAAGCCAACCTGGATGAGGGTAGCAGCCACCACCTGAGGGTTAAGCTAGAGAAGTCAAAGTGATACAGTTTCTAAATGCAAGACTCAAAGTACTGATGGTAAGCAAGGGTCTGTGGTGTTGAATCAATACTGAGTTGGTTTTAGATTTTCAAATGTATGTGTTTGATTTGCATTGCTATGGCATATGGGATATTTTAATACTCGTTATAAAATTCTTCAAACCAAACAACAAATGAAATCCTGAAATCCTATAAAAGATATTTTTGGACCATGAGGTCTCCACGCCTGGTGCTTTTTAATTGAAAGTTGGTATGGTCTTTAGCAAGTATAAGGAATAATGTGTGCTGGCTGCTCGTAGCTCAAAATATCTAAACAAGACATCTTCCAGAAGTTCCATGTAAGCTTCCTAATCACCAGGAAAACAAATTGAAAGAGAAAAACAGAGCAAGAGGAAATCAGAAGACGGTTCGAAGGGGTGAATGAATAGACAGACGCTATCTATACAGCAGTAGTCACTCCGTGTGTGTGTGTGTGTGTGCTATCGTTTTAGAGTCAGGGTCGAGTTCACATTCCTGAGGTGCTTCTCTCGCCCTTTTACCATGTCCATTACATTCCCCCACCATTTATTCGTCATGCACTGCTATGCCTTCTTATCGATGTGAAACGTCTTGGTTCTGAAACATTTCCTGGTATCATACACGAGGTTCTGCATATCATTCCAAACACGGCACTGCGAACAGTTTAACCATAAATCCCGTTATCTTGCTTTCTTTCTCACTTTGTCGCTGTCACTCCATGTTTATATCCTCCTCAGAACTGTCAAAGTTGACTAAACCAGGCCGTTCTACAGATAAGGAAAATATGGAAACTCAGCCAACCAGTTCTTCATGTCTGTTAAGGCTTTGTAGAGTTTAATGATTTTCTGTCCCTCAAGCTCTCAGGGGCCTGGCTAAGTGTTCATGTTAAGTAAACACATATCAGTGTGTTTTATTTATTCATTAATCAGGTGCTTTTATCCGGCGTGCGTAACATAGCGAAGTGCTTGCCATCGTTCGTATTGGATTAACGTTTTCTCGTGGCATTGGTGGCACAGGATCATTCCTTTGGCTGTGGTTTGTTACATAAATTTAAAAAAAAAGGAAACGGCGTATGTTAATACACGAGCCAACATTTGCGGACAAGCAAAACACGGGTATTGGACTCCCTTCTCACTCCGCTCAGAAGGTTTTCCGTTCCAAACAGAATTGCTTTCGGATTGTGAGACTAAGGTTACGGTTAGATATGGCAGTGGAAAGTCCTCACACTGATAGAAAGACAAACTAGAGTGTGTTTGGGAGAAGGTATTTGAAGGAAAGGAATATGGACCATTTGTGACCTTGTGGGAATATTTTCAAGGTCCCCGCGCAAATCTTTAAACCCTTCTGTTTAAAAAAAAAAAAACGAAGAAGCGAAAATATTAATTGGTTACTGAGCTTAGGGACAGGTATAACTTCCATGAGCTCCAGCAATCCTTGTTTGAACTTCTATGTACTTGTTCGATGGAACAGGCAGTGTGTGTTTGACAAATGAAATGTCACCTAGCTTGAACCTTGTCGAGTGGGTGTTTATGCGTTTTTCTGACATTTGTTGTCTCCTTGACCTCTGAGTGATTGAGCATGTACACATGGTACCTGTCAGGACAATGTAATGAAGACAGAACTGGATGAGTGGTGAATGAGGAGAGAGCGGGAAATACAAGATGGCTTAAATGAAGAGTTAAGAGCAGAAAATGTGCTGGACTAAATAGGTGCTGAAAGATGAAGGATAATGGACGGAGAAAAGGGAAACGGGAAGGATTGAATGCATGTTATGTTACATACGGTATCAAGGTCAAAATGCCCAAGCCATTTAAGAGCTTTTTCTCAGATTCCCTGTCAGTCCGAGTAAAAAATGTTAATTAAACATGATAATAATACACTTATATTTCGACCTGAATTATAGCTTTGAGCTGCTTGTTGTGGTCACAAGACCTCAGATTTAATCGATACCAAGTAAGGATTTACAACTAGGGGCCAGATCAAGCAAACCAGCACACTTATGGCAGCATTTTTATGATACTCGTAAATCACTATTCAGTAATGTTACCCATAATTGCCTAAAGCTAGCAGTTCTGTAACTCCAAATGCATACATATAGTCTATCCCCTCGATGTTCTTGGCACATGTCCAGTCCTCATTATCCAAGGAACTTGGAGACCACACCTTGCCTGAGAGTGGAAACAACCCAGACGCACTCAGTTCTAACACTGTCATTCCAACCTGGTTTCATCCCAGGCTTCCACCGTATCTGGATGGCTCAAGAGTTTTTTTGGGGGGGTATTGGGTTATCCCGAGTGCCATATTTCTATGATGTCCTTTAAAAGGATATACACTCAACAGTCCGACGAAATAAATGTTTCTACGAAAAGTGTAGAAACAAGGTGATATGAAAATGATTTCCAGCTTTGATGGCTGGCCTGAACCGGAATAACAGCAGTGAACGTTGGTGTATTTAGGGCATTTAAGCAGACGCCGGTAGATCAGAGGATCGTAATTTTGTCCTAAATTCTACCCGTTCTACCTGAGTGGCGAGCTTAGAGAAGAAAATGTGTCGTGTCTGTGTGAGGTATAAAGACAGATTCCAGTGGTGATTACCAATTTGTTCAGGTACATGGAGCTGTGTCTGGGGGTTCATGTAGGCCTCGGCCTGCGTCTGCTGCTGCTGATGCTCCTGCAGACTCTGGCTGTCAACTGAAATGCCGCTGTCACTGTGGAGCTTCTCTCCTTCCGGAGACGGCGACGTCTGATTGGCCGTAGTTGCTCGGTTGTTGGCCGCCTGCTTGTTCTGCTTACAGCTGTTCCACCTGACGCACAAAACCACATGAGGGAGGAGGGGATAAGGGAAAGGCGCCATAATGATACGCCTATGTGCCATTTAACGTCCAGCCGATTGGCATCTGAGGTTTTAGGGAATGAGAATAAATTATAATAGGAAATAGAATTCGGGAGTGTGATGTTGATGCCATAAACAACTTGTCACTGGTCATGTTGATGGCGTCAGTTTTTTATTCACTCTTGTGCTCACCTCTTAAAGACAATGTAAGCTAGTAAGCCAACCAGCACTGCTGCCAGCGTTGAGCAGTAGATGGGAATGAGGTTCTCGTTAATGCCATTGCCAATGAAGCGTGGTGAGCTGGGCTTGGTTGTGGTGCTGTCCTCATCTGGTCCAGGACTCCTTGAGTCACCTAGGTCATCCCACGTGGGCTCGGGTGGAAAGCTGGGATATGTGACGGTTGGGGCATTTGGATCTGATAAAATGCAGACAGAGAGAGTAAGAGTGAAAGACAATTTGGTTTTAATTCTAAAGCTACTCAAATTAACTGTACAAACATGATGATTTATGTCCGATCTAGTCGCCTCAGTCGTCCATGCCAGTGCCCTTTTTGTCAGTGCCTGACAAAAACCCCCTTTCTGACTTCCGATCTCTATTGATTTGATGAATAATTAATCCAAGGGCAAGCATCGCACTTCCTTTCGTCGCTCACAGCATCACACTTCTTTTACACTGCCTAACTTACCATATTACGAAAGGAAATATGCATTTTTTTAAAGTTTAGCCCCAAGGGAGGACTGTACAATAGTTCCCCTATGATACAGAATTGTTAAGGATTAAGATTGATCCTAATTGGCTACTGAAGTACGGTGCAGAAACATCACACTAAAAGCATAGGCATTGTATCTTACACACTGTGATACAGAACTCGGACACGGAAACGGGGAAAAGGACATATCTGAACACCCCAGCAAGTAATGGGTGAGGGGGCCTATCTTTTAGGCTACGTCCAGAACATGGCCTGTGAAGCTTTGGCTTCACAAAAGCCCCTAAACCTGAGTAATCAGGCACATGCAGGGCTGATTTTACACTAAAAGGATTTACTGCACACAATACATTTGAGCACAGGTGAGAGAAACCCTCCAAAGCTGGCAGTCTTCAAAGTCATCAACGCACCAAAGACGCACAGAACCAAGGGTTTTAATCAGTGAAGGGACCTTTAATTATTAACATAACATTTCTGTAGCTAATCGATTATATAAATCATATTACCTATTTAACCCAACCTTAACTTCAGTCAGCAAATCTTTTGACTCTTTTTTTTTCCTCAGGAGGTTCATTGGTTCTCACATCGATATATAAACATGACCCACACACACGCACACACACACTTTACCTCGGGAAAGCCACACAAGGGTGTCTTAAGTCAAACTAGATCCAACCGGAGCCAGAACTCAGTCAGGAGCATCTTTCCTATCTCTGTTTCTCACTTTGACTCGCTCTCGTACCTGCTAACTGTTTCTCTCTCATCCTTCACTTTCTTTGGAAACTTCTTCACACTCTCCAGATATTACCATCAAGATGAAGAGCAGAGTTCTCCAGAGAGCACAATAATGGGATGCTTTAAGATGAGAGACAGCAATCACAGATCTCTATTACAGTCGGAAAAGAGACTGTAGTTCTTGTATGATTCTCATGCTCATGAGTAGGTACTTGGATATGAGCCTCCGGCCATCTGGAATGGCTTTATAGTGGATTTTGGAAAATGAATGAGGAATGGAATTCCATTCAGTCAGTTTCCAGCAAAGCACTGAACCAATGGGACTGCTATATAGGGGTACAGTCATGTTGTAACAGGAAAGAGCAAAAAAAATAGCATTTTCCTAGTACAATCCGGTTAATGGGACCACATCAGGACGCGACCGATTAATCGAACATGCCCTATGTTAGAAGACGGGACGTGCTATAATTTATATAACATAATAAATGTTTATTAAACCTTTATTGTACGATTTACACGTATAGCGAACGTACAAACAAGAACTACTGTTG
>JAUZST010005827.1:0-15275 GCA_034779995.1 Parotocinclus haroldoi | reverse complement strand
ATATATACACACACACCCACACCCAGACATACCCTAAAAGATAAGTCCCCTCGCCCAGTACTTCTTGAGGTATTCAGATATGTTTGACTCACCCTGTATATTTAAATATAATTCATTTATTATTAGGCCTAATCAGTAATATAATTTGTTGTCATTGGCAGCGCCAGCACTAATTACAGCATTTGTTTGCATGTTGTAGTGAAACTTATTGGCGTAACTGATGTATAACGTAGATAACGTAACGTTAATTTTATATCTGATCCTGCCAATTTGGTTCATATCGGAACTGTTATCTGATCCAAGTATGGGCTCAGTGACCCAGGCCATGTCGTTCATAATCTTAATTTCTAATCTAAGTAGCTAAGAAGGGAACCTGACAAAATGAATATACACATTTTTCAACATTTATCTTAACTGGAGAGTGAACATGAACTACCTTTGACAATAATGAATCATCCTTCACTTGGTCACCAAACATAATATAAAGTTCTTAGCTAGATGTATGACTATAGTGTCAGATTGGACTAACAAGCTGCAGAGTTACAGTATTTGTATTCAGAAATGGTTATATTGTGCAACGTTTCCTTACAGCCAGAAGGCTGTCATGAGCTAACCTTTTAATTCACAGAAGGTCAAGATAACATGAGCCAAACTGAAACAAAAACATAAAATATTTTTTCTGTGCATTTAGCAGCGCTGCAGATGTACCTTGCATTAATGTTTATGCAGTGCTCAATATAAAAGCATTTATTCTTTTGCGTTATACATTCAATTAAAAAAAATAAATAAACATTTATCCCATCAAATTTTTATTTACAGTCAGACCCATGAGAACTGTACAGAGGTCTGGAACCCAGGAGAATCATACAGTGGCGTCGGTGTGACTCTTAATGATGCATAACCTCCTTCTCTTCATGCATTCATACCAAATAAATACAAAAATACATCAGGTGAAGCAACAGCAACGTCGTGTCTCGTCATCTCCCACGCAAACTCGCAAAAAACGTCCAAGAACGGTGGACGTAAACTTCTCACAACATTGATCATTCTTGATTAGTCCTTTCTAGAGGGTTTGTTACACCTCTTTTACTTTTCCATTCACAGCAAATCCATTAGTGTAGTGTGGCGTTCCATTCTCCATCTGTTTACCGTTGGATGTTATGGCCACCACAGTGCCATTAGCCAAGCCATTTTGCCTGGGTTTCTCATTGTTAGTGACAGGGAGTCGCTTGCCCTTGACATAAGCCTGGATCCAGAAGTGGGAGAAGAGCAGGAAGAAGAACATGCCATAAATCCAGATGAGGTGAATCCAGATGGGTACCTGGTAATCACAGTCTTTCATGAAGTAATACTGAGAGATGTGGACTGACACCACAATGAACTGAGTCTGTCAAAACAAAACAGAAAAGAAGTTTGTAAATCACTAGGAAATTTAATCACTAATCAGAAGTTTAAGACAAACATTAAGTCTTAATCGGTCATGTTCAAATTCTTAAGATGCCCCTTGAGTCATGAGGCTCACATTTCACACTTGTTACGTTTTTGACAGTCCATGTGTCTTATAATTTGCCTCTTGTATTAAATTTCTCTATAGTGTCTAAAGTTTATGTATGTATGCATGCAGTTATTTTGTCCGAAACATCATATGGTATGGTAGTTCACGGTAAACTATACAACAAATTAATGGATACCTCAAAATGAGATAGTTATAATTAAATTAATAATAAATTGTTCTTGTCCCAATGAAAACTTTAGACACTATTCAGAAATTAATACAAGAGGCAAATTATAAGACATATGGACTGTCAAAACTGTTAACAAGTGTGAAATGTGAGCCTCATAACTCTAGAACCAAACTAAAGAGGAGTCTGAACGTGATCTGAATCTGAACATTCATATATTTATTTATTTTATGTTACTCTACTCCATACTTTATATTTGCTAAGAATTACTATTGCTACATACTTAATTGTAAGAATTAACATTTAAGCCACCAAAGCACATCAGGTCTCTGTTTGAGTCTTGGCCCTCCCAAGGTTTCTTCCTTACAGCATTGTTGGAGTTTCCCTTTCCACTGTCGCCCTGGGCTTGCTTAATTTAGGATTGGAATTATAGGATATTATAATGTTTTAAAGCTGCTTTGAGACAATGCACCACTGTAAAATATACTATAGAAATAAATTGGACTTCTCTTAATATGTTTCATGCATACTGATGCCATAGTAATCGAAACATTCTTTATAGAAACGATTAAAAATATATACGTGTACTCAAGACAGTAGAATAAGGTACAAACCTATATAAAAACCCAGTCATTATACATTTTTTGGCCAAATATCACCCAAAACCAGTGCAAAATAATAAGCAAATTTTTAGCGCCATCTGGTGGCATGTAATAACAGTGCATGTTATTCAACTTGTTCACGGGTCTGAAAATTCTGTTGAAAGTTCAGTCTGATTTTGAATTATTAGACATTATATTCGACATGTTCCTAATACATAACCTAATCTAATAAACCTAACTATTAGGGTAGCAGGAACAATGGAAGTTAGCTGGTAGCTCATACTTGGTAATATTCTCAATCTTTCTATTAAATCTGTATATTTTTTAAAAAACATCTGAAATGCTTTTTTTCCTGATAATGCAAAAGACCTACATTTAACCCTTAATTCAATTCATTAATTGTTTTATCCACTTAATCCTTAGTCAGGGTCGTAGGAAATCTGACAGGGTACAAGACAGAAACAATTCTAGACAGGGTGCCAATCCATCATAGCGTGCACATATTCCTACACTTAGGGCACTTTTAGTTACAACAAATAAACTTAATGCGCACGTCTGGACTGTGGGAGAAAACTGGAGAAAACCCACAAGAATATGAACAGGACATGCAAACAACACAAAGAAAGGGCCCAGGTTGCTCCACCTAGGACTGAACCCAGGACCTTCTTGTTGTGAGCCACGGCACCTCCCAATCCTTGATTTGTTGGGTAAAAGCAGACAGCTAGAAGATTTAATTGTATATATTGTGCAAATAAGGACATACATTTTAAACTGGTTGCATGCAGAGATAAGGCACTAAACTAGTGTCCAGTGTAAAGAAAACTAACCAGCTGGATAGCGGTCATGTATTTCTTCCACCACAGGTACTTCTGGAACTGTGGTCCAGCTGCAGCGAGGCCGTAGTAGGTGTACATGATGACATGGACCATTGCATTCACCATAGCATGAAAAGAACCCATTCCTCCAGCTGTGATTAAAAAAGGCACGGTGGTCAGAAACAGGTAGGAAATATAAATATAAATAATGTGTCAAATCAATCAGCTGGAAGATCAACTGACGGGTACTCGGTCTGAACATAGTAAGGTCGATGCTCAGACCACATCAGGGGGCAAGAACTCCACAATTGGGCAACATCATTAACACAAAGCTTATTTTGTAATAAAGAATTGAATAGCCCAAGCAGTTTATTTAAGAATGTATTAAGAGTGAAAACCAAAACCTATTTTCATCATTATTGTCACAACCATGGCTTTTCCTCACCACATTTCCCAGCTTTTCTTTACATTACACACTGCTAATTTCCTCAAATTCAGAGTATGGTTTATGCTGAATTTATATGCATGTGTATTATTGAATTCAGAAAAAAAAACGTCATCAAAATTATAATAATCCTAAAACGGGGAATAATTGTACTGCTGGTTTGAGCCAATGTTCCGTTGTAAAAAGTGCTATAGAAATAAATTAGACTTTGAGTATGCCAAACATTGTGACAAACGTCTACACTTTATCTGCACTGCATCTCAGCCAAAGAAGGAAAACATCTAGGATTTTCCAAACCTATATTATTAAACTTAATATCGACACAGGCTTCACTTCAAGATGAGCCCATCAAGTAAAAAAAATAAAAACAATAACAGAAGGCAGACTAACAATTAATTCAAGTAAATGACAATTAAGCTCCCTGAACAAGGGCCCAGCTGAAATGAGAATTTTCAATGCAAGAATAAAATACGAACTGGAAACATCTGGACCAAAAATTCAGTTTTTATTTGGTTTATCCAGTTATAGTTCTGATTCCTGTAGGTTCTAGTCGCTACAGTATATTTTTAAAGCGCTGTCTGTGAATTCTTTGCACTGACCTGGAGTAAGTGTAATGCCCCACCACCAGCTCCAGGGCATGAACGAGTGGTGAAAAATATGCAGGAACGTGATTTGGCTGTGTTTCTTCCTCAGCACAAAAAACGCCTGCAGAGAAACACAAATCAGGCCATCTTATTAGCAAAACAACCAAAACAGCACAAATAAAATCTAATTTCTAAACCAGTCATCTGTCATTAGAAATGTTTTGTAATATGTGTTTGAAAAAAAAAAAAATGCACACCCCTGTTTCAATCACATTTTGCAGATTCCCTAAATGAATTGAGCTCTACAGGATCATACCATAACATGACACGTTCTTTTTAAACATATAGTAAACATAAAATTAACATCAACTCTGCTGCATGCAAAAGTTTGGGCACACTGCCAGTTTTTGTAAAACTTGAGAACTTGCTAATTATTTATTATGATGTACAGAAATGTTCAAATTACATTCATTTTTGATTGCATATTCCCCTTTATAACTTATTTTCATCTCAGAAATCATCCAAATGCGTTTAATTAGTAAATTATAGTATTGGCTATTTTAATTACATTTAAATTAAATCTTTCTATTTAATTTACATTTCTGTAACTGTCAAAAATGAACAAGTTAAATGTATAGTTTTGCTTAATGCCATTCATCGCACTAGGTACTTGACCACATTTTCAAACATTTTCTATACACACACATCTTGTGTCATATCTTCATTACTGTCCCATGAGAAGAAAAATACAAAAATGTGAGGGGTGTACTAACTTTTGTGAGATATGTAACGCTTTTTAAATAAATCCGTAGTTTCAAATATGAGCAAATTAGCAAGAATGGAATTAAAAATGACTAACAGCATAAAACTGGTTCAATTAACATAATTAAATATAGTGTTTGAAAGAACTAACTTTTTCATTTCTACAGTAATACAATGTACATCATGTGTTTATAAAGTTATTTCTATTAAGCCTTTTACTAAGTCATAATAAAATTGATAAGTGTACCTGGCAAATAAACTATAGAAGGACTACAAAAACTGTGAGGGGATTTTTAAACACACCCTAATATATTAATAAAAACAGCTGTAAAAACGAAGTCATGCTCACAGTATCCAGAAGTTCGATGTATTTTGAAAAGTAGAACAACCAGGCCACTCGGATCATCTGTAAACATATAAATAAAAAAAGAAAGCTTTCAGGTCATGAACAGTAAATTCATAATAACAACCTCCTGCAGAGCCTTTGTGATTTCTGAGTTAACCTCTCGGCATCAGTGGCCATTTCTGCGACAAACAAAGTTACATCAAGGCTAGTCACATGCACACACTCGACTCAATGCCAATTTAGAGACTCCAATTAACCAAAACACACATCTTTGGACTGTTTGAGGAAACCGGAGTAAACCCACACAGACATGGGGAGGACATGCAGATTCAGTGCTACCCACCAAGTTGTAGAACATGTTTAGGGTACAATAGGTTTTAAAGGAAAACCTTTATTTTGTTATAAACAAACAATTAGGAGAACCGGCATTAGATGTGGAGATCTGAACACTATTGAGCCCACTAAAGTACAGTATCTATAAAACATGGTAGCACAGCATCAATTTGCCAGGCAATCACTGCAGGGACAGGAGGCCAGCTAAGGGATCACCATTCAGCCCTGACACCCTGTCCAGAACATGCTTAGGCCTGCAGTCTGTACTCTTCAGGGATAGCTGCCAAAGCCCCCATGACTCTAACCAGGAAATGCAGGGGCTGGAAAGTGGAAAAGTCTTATTGTATTGTGGAGATTGTAATTTTTTTTTTTATTTCAGTACGAAGATATACTTTGTGACAATAATGATCTTTCCAATTTCAGTTTGTTTTTATATTGGGAATATAAGGAAAAGATCCTGGTGCTTACTCTGAGGGTCTGGGGGCTGGTGGAGGGGTCAATGAGGTCACATCTCCAGGTGAATGTCGTTGCCCAGCCAGACATCATGAACTGAAATAAACAAACATATGTCTAAATTAAAACTGCTGGATTGTTCCTGGCAACATGCAAGAGTCTCTCTGGATCAAGGTGTGTGCTAAATGGTCCAAACAAAACTCTAGGATGTACGAATGAATTCTGGTTCAAAAGCCTTCCCTTGATGAGCTGCTGTGATTTAAAGGGCGATTACATCACCCAGGAATTGCTGAGTCATATCTGTGGAATTCGATCTTCTTTTAGACACTTGCTTGGAGCACAGTCATCTTACTGGAACCACATAATTAGTCAATACTTCTACATACTTCTGCCATTAACCACAGATACTTTGATGTATTTTGCTGTATTTATCAAATTTGCTGTACCTAAAGGAGTCTGTGGGTACTGATCTTACTCCCTCAAAGGTGTGAGGTTTGTGAAGGATCATATAGTTTTATGATTTTAGACAAACTTCTGTTGGAACATTAGCTTTTGATCAGTGTGTTTCTAAAGATTTAAACAGAGACATGCCTGGATCATACTGCGGTGACAGTTCACGTAAATAATATAAATATTTGTCTCAATAACTGTGTTTAACACTGCAAACAATCCGTGTAATAATTTGAAGTCCTGACAGTTGAACAGTACCACCTAATGATATTTCTAAAATGCCGCTGTTGCTTACCTCGTAAACAATGTAGGCGTTGAAGAGCACCATGCAGAAATTGTAAACGACCATGGGCGTTTTGAGATTGTAGGGCTCGCGGTTGGCCATGTAGCGCGGCCCGGCATACAGTACCAAAAATACATAACTCAACAGGATCAGAGTCATCTGGATGGGGCTCTGCATCAGTGGGTAGTCCCGTACTCTCACATCTACACACAAACACACACAAACACAATTATAGATAAACTAAATCTATTGTCCTGTGTTGATGTAAGTAATAGACTGAAATAAATTTGTATGAAAAAAAATACATTTAGGTTACTAAATGTAAACTAAAACAAGAATAGTCTGTATCAAAGTAGTGTTTGACACGCACGCACACGGAGATATTTCATTTAATTTTGAAATATCCCCTAATTTTTGTGAGCTGTATATAAATACATTTTAGAGACACAAAGACAAGTCGTCCTCTGCAGGGTTGACAGGTTTCAAGCTGCAGCTTTGAGGATGACCATGTGACTGGGCCCTCCCTCAATGACCTCTAGTCATGCCTGTGTGAACTCACACCTGGTTGGACGGCATGGTCGTGACTTAAACCACAACATCCATGTCATGGTTTTGATGGGCTAGTAAACAGCTGCAGTTTCATCTAAGCTCCTAAGTTTAAGTCAATTCAGCAGGCTTCTGTGTATCAGTACACTATGTTCTAGACTTATACTGTATATAATCTGTGTCCAAATATTAAAGGTTACAATTTAAATGAAAGAAGATTCATTCAGTTGGTAAGGTTTGATCAGATCAGACTTGCCTGTCCTTTTGAGGAGGTAGTCGTAGAACTTCATGATATCTGAAATCACCTCTTGTGCCATCCTGCTCGTCTCAGTGCAGCAGCTCTACCCAACTGAAAGGGAGATGGAAACCATTGGTGGGTGGAAACCTGCATTCATCAGGCACATGGTCTAACATCTGAGTAAACATCAAGCTCTGGGCTAAAGCAAACAGGAAACACCTGGAGCGGAGTTATCTCCATTTGATTTCAGATTTCTACCTGATCTATCTCAGGAGCAGATCTATGAGGCAACACTGGAAAAGGCTGCATAATGAGAACATAAATGTTTGCAAATGTAAGCTACAAATTGTGATGCAAAAAAGGCAGCAGGTCAGAAGAGTCAGTACTGTGACCTGCTCCACTAGTGGATGTGATTTTGTGAAGGAGGTCAGCATGTGCAGGGACTCTGTTAATCATACAGAACATGCTAAACAGGATGGAGGAAACTACGAAACAGAGAAAGCTTCTCATACAGTCATTTACATTCAAGCGTGTCACAGCACAGAGATGGGATGAAGTGATTGTTAAGACAGGATAACGTACTGGCTCAACATAAAAAAAAAAACAAGAACCTGACAGATTATTATTCTTAAAACTGAGAAAGTATACTTTTAATCCACAACAGATTAGAATTAAGCAGAGCTGCAGCAGGTTACAAATAAAAAGACCAAACAAATGTCACTGCAGATTATTTAACTAGATCATGACTCAGACAAATAGACCCATAAACTAATAGAATAGTTCAACTAGAACTACTATATAGTAGCGCTGTACTGCCCTAGTGCAGTCTCAGTTTCAAGACTATATACAAGCAGTCCTTTCTTGGTCTCGACCTCATTTTGGAATCAGGTCTTGTCTCAGTTTCGCCCTCTGATTGGCTAAAAATATGTTCCCGCTCCTCCTTAGGATCTAATCAATGAACCCACTTTATTTTGAATGATGTTAAGAATGCAAGTGTAGATTTTGTAAAACTTGGAATTATTCCAATTTTGTTTTCACATTTAATAATAAAAATAGATAGAATGGTTGTTGATTATTGTTTATATTCAGGTGACTATGTGGTAAATCTGAAGTTTGAGAGAAGAAGGGAAACAAAATTATCAATTATTATTTGTATATAATATGTGAAGGAATATAATAGTATATAATATAGTATATTATGAATGTAAAAAATAATCAAAAATGCATTTATTCATTATAAATTTTATATATAGGATTTTTGTATGATGTATAAATCCTAATCTGGTCTCGATTTCAGCGTGTCCCTGTCTTGGTTTGGACTAGAACACTTTCCATACTATTAAGCACAATTTTTATGTTTTATGACTGAGTGTTTACATGTGCGACTGTGCCCTGTGAACGGACACACACAGACGGACGGACGGACACACGCCACTTAAGAAACCCCAGTTTACCTAACAAAGGACTTTGCAATGTGGGAGGAACCTGGAGTACCCAGAGTAAACCCACGTGGTCACAGAGAGGACATGGCGACTCCTCACAGGTGAAACATTGACTCTGGAGGTCTGAGGCGACAGCACTAACTGCAGCACCACCATCAGGCAATCATAGCGCTCATGATCAATACAAACAATAAATAAAAATGTACATTCCACAGGTAAAAAATGCATTTATTTTAAAAGCAGGATTCTTGAATGTAGAGGTTTCTAGGTAACTCAAATTGTAAATTTTTTTTTATCATTTTGACATAAAGATGGATTGGCATTGAGGTGGTGCAGCAGGGTAATGCACTCGGCCATCACTGCAGTGACCCTGGGCCTGTTTGTCCCCTGGTGACACTGCTAAACACGGTCTCACTACCTACACTGTCCAGCAACAGACGGAATTTGAATGAGTAAACCATATAACCATGATGTAGTCTAATATTCACGGTATAAAAACGTAATGGTGTGTAATGTTGGCGGATATCCTCTTCCAACAAATTAACAATAACTGCAAGCTACTTTCATGGAAATAGTGTAGATGCTGAAAGACAACACAATATTAAAATATAAAAAGATTTTGCATACTGTGAATATCATTATATATTATGATTTACTTAGAACTAAATAAATCTAAAGCACCAGTCATTGAAGAGAAAACGCCCTCCAGAATCTCCACGTGTAACAGAAGCATTTAAAGTGTCTCACTGTGAGAGAAGGCCAGTGCATTACATCCAGCCTCCAAAATCTGACTGAGCAAAAAACTCATTTCCATTCATTCCAGCGTACCAACTACGTAACGCATACCGTATGACCGTGTGATACGAAATCACATTGTGATCATTTATGTGGACATATTGCAGGTCTAGATGAACATGCTTGATGTCATTCCGATTGTTGCAATTACTGCTGATTAACCAGGTCTCTCGCCACACGACAGAAAGCGTGTCTCCGAAATGTAGTTGACAGTCAGAAAAACCTTGCAGGTGAATGATTAAGAGAGAAAGCCAGTCAGACAGGTGCGGTGAAGAGATCTGGCAACAGAGCGAGTCATGCAAGTACACATGGACTCATAGAACAAGAACGCAGGATGAAAATACCGATATACGGACTTCAGAAGAAATCAGATATGAGAAATCAGTCAGAGAAACTGTAGCTTTTATTATTTCAGCGTTCGCGTCAAGAGTGACGCCAGCTGACAAAAAGTAGACCAGAGCAGCACATGATCATTCATACATTTGTTAGTAACTTCTTACCTGTTGCTCCAGCCCAGTGTGCTACCTTGTTCCAAACTACCGGCCCGGATACACCCGCCAAAACACCCTAATCACGCCGCAGTCATGAGCTCATGAGCTCTGTGATCCTTCATTTACTCTCCGTTTCCACCAGCGTGAGGAGGGGAAAAAAGCAGGTGATAATCAGTGACAGGAAAGTCCTGAATGAACCTAAGCTATTTAACGCAACGCAAATGTAGCGAGTCTATGAAGCCCCGCCCACATGCCGCTTTCTACTGCGCCTTACTCCTCGTTTAACCTGCCGACCACGCCCATTTCAGCTACAAGGCGCTCCTGTCGGCCGCTGGACGAATTTCGGATTCACAATTGTCCTGCAGCGGCAGTAGGAGATCTGGCCGTGCGTGTGAGGGTGAGATGAAGAGCTTTATTGTCCGGACTTGTCACACCACACATAGGCGCGCGTGCGCGCGCACACACACACACACACACACACACTTTCTGCCTTGTTTTGTAATGTGACGATGAAAAAAATCTGGATAGAGTTTCAATAAAGACAGTGTCTAGCTGGTGGCACAGGGTGCAAGCTGGGAACATCCTAGACAGGGTTCCAATCCATTGCAGGATACCCACACTTTATAGACAGTTAATTTCACACAGACGGTGGTCGAGGTCAGGATCGAACCGGCTATTGAGCTGTGAGGTGACCATGCCAACCATTTATTCATTCATTATCTTCCGCTTAATCCACTTGGTGCCACAGGCCAGCCGGTGCTCACCCAGCAACTCTGGGCACAAGGGCAGGAACAAACCTAGATAGGACGCTAATCCATTGTAGGGCACACACACAGTCATGCACACAGTCAAACACTAGGGGCCACTTTAGAGACACCAAGTAACCTAACACGCATGTCTTTGGACTGTTGGAGGAAACCGGAGTACCCGGAGTAAACCCATGCAGACATGAAAAATGAAGGGTGAGTGGTGCATTTTGGGAACGCTTCAATGGACTGGCACCCTGTCCAGGGTGTACCTGTGCCTGGGTTCACATTTAAGTAAGATTGGCTAGGTCTGGGACAGGGTGTGGTGGGTGTAATGCGAACATTACAATATACTAATCATAAGTATACTCCCAGACTAAGAATTGTGTTTTCTCATGCAGATTGCCGTTGGCTCATAACGTGATGCAGAAAATTTCTCCTAAAAAGAAAATAAACCACTTGCTTAAATCACTCTTGATACAGGCATATCCTAAGTACTATAACTGAGGGAATAGGACAGATGACTTGAGGTTAGAGACAGTATACTCACTTGTCTTGACTAGGCTACATCATTGTGTGACAACAAGACAAAACATGAGAGGATCTGGAACTAATCTGTTTATCTTAGAAAAGAAACTGTGATGTAACATTTGGTGGTAACTTTCTCTATCATCACTCAGGTCTTTCTAGTGGCATCGCAATGAACTAGACCTAGACTAGGCTGGGCTCAGTTTGTAAACACACAATAGGAAAACAAATGATTTTCTGGTCATTGCTTCCAGCTGAAGTGAGTGAAACCATGTGGACGATCTTCTGTATGGAACAGTTTCACTCACTGAGCTCATAGAAACCCGTAGTTTGTGTAAAGCAGTATTACAGAGCATGGGACGGAATCCAGTGGCACACAGACAATCTGTATCTCCACCACACCTGGTTATTAATGATGAAACATGTTTGAGAAGGGAAATTGACTCTAGCCCTCCAGGAATTGTAAAGGAATCTAAAATGTTTCGAAACATTTGCCTCTATAACAGCTTTGTGTACTTCTTCCTGGTAATATGACTATATTCTTTTCCTTATGTGTTTTTGATCATTAATATCAATTTGTAACTTTAATGTGTACATTTTATTCAAGGTGACTTCCGATCTCTTTTCTTGCCCCCTGCTCTTAGTCTCAACAAGTGGGAGAGTTTCTGTGGCTTGCAGCACTGCAGGTCAAACCGGTTCTTCCTGTTCTGGGTGGGACACAGTGCAGGCTTTTAGGTTCTGTGACGGGATGACAGGAGGAGGGAGAAGAATGGCAAGAATCTGGATTTAGTGGTGGAACAATGATTTCACACATACGTACACAATGATGATATGAGTGAGGCTGCAGTCAATAAGCTGGGGGCTATAAACAGAGAAGGCCTGTTAAAAGTACATGTTCAGCCGAAAGTGAAGCACAGTGTTACTTTTATGTTTAATTTTTAATAATCAGATGATACTCTCTTGGAATTCTGTCTGATGGAAAATAATGATTGCTTGAGTCAGGCTTCATCAACTCGTATTAAATATACAGACAGATGTTCAGAGCAGAGCAGCTCAGTAGCCTGACATGATGTCCGAATGAAACATTTGGTGATTTGGGTTGGGATGCACCGGGTTGAGATCTTAGTTTCTGATTTGCACACCTTGTGGTAGTTATGTAAATACCAAGACTGGAACACAGTCTCCAAGTCAAGGCCAAGACTTTAGGCAGTTGAGTTAGAATCAAGACAGAGACTGGAAGGTTTTCATCAAACAAGAATAAAATATAAAAGTAAAGGAAAAAAACAGTCATTTGTAAGTCACTTTACATTTGTTATACACAATAGATTAATAAGGAATATTATTTTATTCACATATTTTGTAAAGTATAACATTAAATAACTCCCCAGTACTCCCCAGTCAACAATGATGATGATGATATGCCCTGTCAAAACCATCGTAAGTCGAATGTATCGTAAACCAATGAAATTGATATATAGGGACCTGTACGTGGACCATGACCACAGATTTTACTCCACTACATTTCAAAGCACAGGAGAGTATTATAGTGCGCAGTGTGTTTAAAAATGCCTACATTAAACTACAGATAGGTAAAATAAACATAAAGCTTATTATATTAGGAAATATTTTATATCCCATATTATTGAGTAAATAATGTACAGAAAATGTGACAATGATTATTGTGCGACCGTGGCTTTATCCTCCCAACATTTCCCAGCACTCATCACTGCCGCCATGTGACTCCCTACATCATGCACTGCCAACATTCTCATAAGGGCCCGAGAGAGTACCACCTGTCTTCAATAATTTTAAATGTAAAATTCAGAGTACACTTTCTGCTGAATGTGTATTTATATTATTATTATTTGGTTTCCATTATAAAGTCTATTTTTAATATTATACAATTTTATTAATGCCTAGTCAAATTACTATGACTATTCTGTTTCCCTTCATCTCTATTAGGAGGGGGTCAATTCCCTATGTGATTACCAGAGGGAATCGAGCCTTACCTCAGGTGTCCAACAGAGGCCGCCAAAGACGCTCCCAGGCTGCTGTGGAGAAGACTACAGCTCCCAGAACGCATAGGGGCAATCAGCCTCGACGAGGAGCACCTGGCTGAGGTTCTATTTAAACCTGAGTCAAACTAGCACTCCTTGTCACACCTTTAGTTCATGGTGTTACCAGGTACAGGTAAAATAAGACAGGGTTCAGGAAGGGTAGTAGGGCCTCGGCCTGAGGTAATCTGGTAGGGAAAGCCATAGGTTATGGTGTGACCTCTCTTTCCTTTTCGGTTCTTTCACAAAGAGGAAAGCCGGTTTTGCCTCTGTTGGCTTAGCGCCACCTCTTTGTTCTCTCTCTTCCTCAGCCTCGCTCTCAATGACTGTAGGTCATTTTCATTTTCTGATCTAAGTGAGCCAGAGGGAAAACATTTGTAAAATGAACAGTAACAAACAAGCTGGCTGAACTGGCGATGAACAACTCTTTGCAATGACAAAATAATTCACTGATTCACCCACTAACCTGTCGTACAAGTGAGGAGCAAATCTCAATCAAGCTCTAATTCGTGGGTCATGAGCAAATAATTTGGTAAGTCGAAACAGAAGTGCTTAAGCAGGCAAGAACATTTCAGCCATGTTGGAACGAATTATTGATTGAATACAAACCTGGATGATAAACTGATTCAAACAGTGATACGTGAAAGAGTAAGAGACAATCCCAGATCTCAGTTGTGAAAATGTTTGATGGTTCAATTTTTGATCTGCTGAAGAAGAATTGAGCAAATCTCTATCATAAACTAATGATTAGCTATAGAGGGGCAAATCTTGGTCATGAACAACAATTCACTGATTCAAAAACTAACCTCTTAAACAAAAGAGTGAATTGCAGTTCTGATCAATTGTAATTCACCTTATAAAATTGTACAACTCTTAATTGATTTGGACAAAAAAGCATCTCTAAGTCTGTCTGTGGACTGTAGAACGCAGGATGATGTTGACCATGCAGATTTGAAAGAGGAGCATGTGATTGCTTCTCATTACTGCTGAATAAAATCTAAACACCATGTTTAGTCCTCATGACCATAACTCAGTTAGATTCATTTAGCAGTTAATGTCTGGAATGTCATAGCTGAACAGAAGGCAATGTTTAAGAGCAGAGCCATCTTATTAAGAATTATCATGATCAGTGCTGAATTCATTCTAACAACAGCCACATCAGCAAATTCAAAATAAGTTCTAGTATTTATATTATTGGATACAAAAAATTATACCACAGAGTTTGGTTTCTCTACTCACAGCACCAGACTTGTAGCCCAAAGTATTATGGATAATATATATTTATTTATGCAACGTGTAAGTGCTTCTTTTTGTGATGATTTGTTGAAGTTACATAAAGTGTCGGGTGACTCAGCGAGCTACAGCAAAAAGGTCTTGGGTTCAATCCCACGGTGGAGAAGCCTGGGTCCTTTCTGTGAGGAGTCTGCATGTCCGAGTACTCCGATTTGATCCAACAGTCAAGATACATGTGTGTTAGGTTAATTGACTACTCTAAATTGAGAGTATATACACTTCTCACAAATGAGGATGTTTCAAAATAAATATGAAGTGATTAAAAAGACATTTGATTAAATTTCATTAAACAAGATCATCATAAAAGCAAATGAAAAGTCAAAGAAATTTGTTTGATTGTGTAAATGAGATTCAAACTCAATTATGGTGATTGAGTAGTTATATATA
>JAUZST010005826.1:0-15275 GCA_034779995.1 Parotocinclus haroldoi | reverse complement strand
ACAGTCAAGCCTGATTTGTGAGCTCATCCCATACTTAAAAATGCTTCCAGTCTGTTGTTGTTTGTGTCTGACACCATCAGCGTCCCTGGAAAGCAAATTAAGGGCGCAGCAGCTGGAAGGCTGATGCAAGTCATCTTTCTTCTTTTGCCATCCTCTCTTCCTCCCTCCAGTCTGCGGGTTAATTAATCTGCTGTACGTGTATAACGGAGCACCATCGACTCTTCTTGTCATATTTAGGTCCTCTACTGTTGAAGTTATCTGATAGAGAAGAGTCTCTTCTATTCGGGTCTTGTTTGCAGACTTGCAATGCAATCAAATTTAGTTGAAGCTCATAAATAGAACAAAGGTGTCAATCTGTCGGAATCACAGGTCAGCTGCTGAGGGTGGGACTTTATCAACATAAGCACGGAGGTGAACAAAAAGTGCAAGATAATCAATCTTTGGAGAGGCAGGAGGAGTGAGAAAGAGACAATTTCATCAAGCAAACACATGGGCCAGGACCTCAAAGATGAACTAAGTTGGAGTGCATTACAGTATCCGCTTTAACACACTAAATATTTAAAAGATTTTAACCAGCTCACGTAGACATATGTATTTCACCTTCGTATTTCTGAGCACTGTTGAGCCCAGAGTCACTGTTTGGAAAAACTTGACTTTTACAATTAAATATCCCTAGTTATAAGCTTAATGTATAAAATATATTGTATGAAGCAAACAATAATTGTGTTTGATCGTGGGGATATGTTCCAACACATTCTATATATATATATATATTTAGCTAGATAGATATAAGATATAATATAGATATAATAGTTCAGTCGCAGTTCTGATGAGAAGTTCTTGTAGATTGAGATTTTTGCCACTGGTGGTAAAACCGTATGAAGGGAAGCTTCGATTGCACCTGCAAATTCCATTACACTATGGCCTTTGGCACGCCCAAATGTAATCACCTCTTTTTAAAAGGATTAATATCTGGATAGCGACCCATTTGCAGACATCAAACGAGACATTCACTATATAGTATGATATCTTCTCAATCTACTAATCCTGTCGCACACCATGCAAGTATTTATAGCCTGATCATCCTTGAGTAAGGCCATCTGCAGGAGCTTGAAGTTATTACAAAAAGGCAAGAAGCCAAATTTTATGTTCGGGGAGAATATTTGCTATAATGACAGCATCCACTACGATTTCATATTCTTATGATCCATGTTCTCCAATCACGATTTCAAGATATTGTGTCAAGATATTGATGTTATTAAATGCTTGGTTTTGCTGGTCTTCAAGTGCCCCCTAAATGCTGGCTGGTGTTTAGGTCAGGAGACTCTGAAGCAAAACTCATGTCAGTCAGAACTCCATGATGTTCTTTATTTTCAAGTAACTGTTACAAAGGTTTCAGATGTTTTCTGAACAATTTTCACTAGCGATCTCAAAACATTTAACCTCCACTGTATTCTTATTTACATTTATTTTTTGTACATAATGATCAATTCAGCCTGACACAAACATCTGTTGATCAACTGACGGTTATTTCCAATAAACTTGCTCGTCTTGTGGGAATTATCTTACCATCCAGGTGCAAGATGTGGATCGCTGAGGACACAGACACTTTCAGTCAGAGACATGGCCATGATAAACTAGATCTGAAGATGAAGGTACTCTGAAATGTGTCCATTTTACATTAACATTTATTCAGCAGACACTCATACATTGTAGGTTAAGCTCAAGGACCAAACAGTGTCAGCTTGGCAGAGGTAAGATTTAAACATTTAAACGGGCCTACTCATAAACACGTGGTTTGTGTTTGAATGTGTGTCCACCTATAACCCACATGCAGCAATGTAAGTTATTGGAATAGGTTACTTTTACAGATGTTACCTACAGGTTCACATACATTCCCCAAGGTGCTGAAAATACCTGGAAAGCACTGTAGTACAAAAATCATCTTTTTAGAAATTAAAATAAATCATTCAGCAATACCAGTGATGCATTATGTACAGTATGGAAGCAAACAATCTTTATCCACACACACAAACAGAGGATTCTCAGTGCAGAGGACATGGTTGCTTTAAGTTGTCTCCTAGCCTTTTGCTTCTCTGATTGTCAGTATTTGATCCAGGGTTTTTGACACTCTCAGAAGAAGAAGAGAGAGAGAAAGAGAGAGAGAGAGCTTTTCTCTATACTCATCTACCCATCCACTGGTTGTGCAGCATCTGTTTCTCTGCCAGCTATTTTAACACACCCTCTCCTGTCATTTCAGAGTTCAGCGTCTGCCGCTCACAAGATGAGAGAAGGGAGGGGTTCAGAAAAAATGCAGGATGCTTTGGCCCATTGTACTTGCTCTTTTGACCCCCTATGTTGCCCATGAGCAGTGAAGTAGAACTTCTGACAAGTGGTGTCAAGAGTGACAGGCAATCTCTGCAGGTTGAATGGGGACGATGAGCACAAGTTTGAAAGGCGCTTGCAGTTTTCTGGGGGCCTTCTCTCATCAGCATTTTAAGCCACACCTGCCTCCTGACCTGGACAGACATAAGTACGTGTGTGTGTGTTGTGAGCATGTTTGCATGGACATGAGCCACTTATGTTAAACAGAATCATACAGCCACCTGAGCTCCTTCCATGCTCCTCTGATGCCAATGATGTTATGTCTCGACTAAGAGTGGTGAATGTACTGAAGAATTTATATGTCCTGCTAAATATGAGCTAACTTAGAGCTTGTGTTTTATAGAAAAAATATAAAATATAAAAATTAAACGTTTATATATATATATATATATAAATTATATAAATATATAGGGGCAATCAACCTTTCAGTCAGGCTAGTTAATGTACTGTACAGGTAATAAAATATCAGTGTGAGCATTTAACACTACTTCTATAATAATAAGTCTATAACTATTAAAATAATGTTTCATTGTACTGTATTTGAACAAAACAAATGCATGTCCATTATGTAAGTCATTAATCCAAGTTGTCTTAAGTTTTTTGGCTTTATCCAGTGTAAAGGTGACAGCTTCAGTACTTTTAAAATCAACTTTGTTGCAAGTAATTACAGTTTTATTGTGTATGCAGCTGGTAAAAGTTCCATGACTTATTTTAATAAATCATAAAAATAAAACAGTACTGATCTAAATATTGTTACTGTTGTAAAACACAGGTCCATCAGATATCTTATATCTGCCATGTGAAAACCTGAATCATTTGCTTCCAGTTGAATTCTTGTACTAGAGTGTACTTGTTAAAACAAACACACACACACACACACAAACACACACACATGCTGTGACAAGGCACAGCGCAAAGTATGTATTGATGGACACACAATGTGCGCTCACAGTAAGTTTTAAATTAACATCCAGTTCCAAAGCTGTAGCTAAACTGTTTCTGGTACCACCTCATAATTTCACGCTGGCTCAAGTGCAGGATTTAGTCTCCTTTGAAATCACAGGGCTGTCAAAAGGCTCCGAACTAAAGAGGAAATGCAATACATAAAGGAATTGCTTAGCGTATCATGTTCTCTTTAAGAGAAGAAAATTTGAAGATTAGACTCCCAAGAAGAGAATATTGTGTTTCTACTTCATAAGATAAGTCAGCTGCTCCAGTGGTTATGAGGTAAGAGCACTATGTGGGGATTGCAATGTAAAGTTCTGGTGGTGCGTACACAAACAGTCTGATGAACCGGTGCCCTCCCCAGGTTGTAACATTGTCTGTTTACAGGGACTTCCTTTACATGCACTTTATAATTCAATCATAATTTCTGCCGTTATCTGATTATTCAAGGGGTCATGTAAACGGCATACTCTGATTTCTCAGATCACATTAAGGCCTGGAAATCAGATTAACACTTCTGATCAGGAGAGACCTGGCTTTTAGCTCGGTAATTGGATTTCTAAGCACCTGTATACCCTTACTCTGATTTTAGGTAGTCCGGAAGAGGCTAGAAGAGTCAAACATGGTTGCCAGGTTTGCTTGTTCCACGAGACTGTTTATTTCGGGGCCTGGTTGCTTGTTTCTCTTGTGGGATCTGTCAACCCTAAAAATGCAGCATCTGTGAAACGAGGGGGTGGGTTTTCTCTAATTAATTATTAATGTTTGCAGGTGAGGTCACATATTTATCTGATAATATTGCCTGATTGCAAAGTAGACCTGCAAAGTAGATCATGTAAACCCGGAGCTTTCCCAATATCTGATTACCAAAGCACGTGTACAATAAATTCGTTGCTCAGATTAATGGATAATTCAAATTTTCTGCAGATATTAAGTGCACATAAATGCATGACCTCAAGTAAAATTGGGGTAAAACTAGGACAGGGAACATTTAATGATAAAAAGTATTCACAAAGTTGCCATATCTAAAGGTAGTCAAGAATATGATTTAATCTATTAATCCAGCCAACTGTTTCGATGAAGGATTCAAGAAGCTGATAAATGAAATTAATAATAATACATCATTAGATAACTTGTTGCCATTATGATTAGTGTATAGCTCTTTCTCGACACATTTTGTCTTAATACTACAGCAAGTGTGATTCATGGGAGTTAGGGTACAAAATTCAACATGTCGTACTCAGTAGAAATTGACAGTCTATAGCAATACATATAAAAAACATACATTAGTCAACATACGTGCATTTGAACCTGCATAATCACGACTCATACCGATTTCAGGTTTCTATTCTTCCATAAAGACTTAAGCACTGCTATAAGGATTCTTAAACTCTGGCTTTTTGCTCAGAGAAAGAAATCAACCGATAACACTGTTTATGCACTACAGAGCAGAAAGAGAGAAAGAGCAAGCAGAAGATGGAGAAAGAGTGAGGTGATCACAGCAAGCTTTACAAGAAGAGGAAAGAGAAAATGTGACAACCCCCTACCAATAACTTCTCATTCATACTGGTTCCTTTGTAAACACACACAGACACAGACACACACTGTGCATCCGCACACAGAACACAGTTCACAGTCGGCCCATTTTAACCTCTCTGTTCCACGTAATCCTCACAACCTAATGTGTCTGTCACAGGTGACTAATGAGATGCTGAAACTACATATTAAACTACAGATTAAAGCTCAGATTACAGTCATGTTATTCTTTGGTTTGCAATATTTTATTTACACAATATCAATTGAATAGGTGCTCTGTTGAACATATATAAACAGTACAATGCTACCAAATATTTTAATAACTTGACTCCCTTTCAAGAAACAAAAGAGAAAAAAGGTTTTAATCATAAAGAATGAGCTTTGATAATAATGTAATTATGGCGAAAGTATTTGCATTTTCATCAACAAGTGTCTATAAAGTAGGATAACTGTACATTATTATAATTATTATGATTATTATGATTATTATTATTAAGAAGAAGAAGATGAATATCCGGTTTCTGGTTTCATTGATGTGCCTTGACAAAATGCCAGTCCAGCACAGAATAACACTAAGACAAATAAGAATAATAATTACAAATAGCACATTACCATAGGTCCCTGTTTCAGTTGCTAGCCTGGACACTACCTGTTTGGAGTTTGCATGTTCTCTCCAAGTTAGTGTGTGTTGTCTTTAGGTACCTTGAGTAAACTCCCACATTTCAGTAATGCGTTAGGTCAGCTGGTGTCTCTAAAGTGTCATAGAGTGAGTAAGTGAGAATGTGTGTGTGTGTGTGTGTGTGTGTGTGTGTGTGTGTGTGTGTGTGTGTGTATAATAATAATAATAATAATAATAATAATATTATTATTATTTTTAATAAAAAGTTAAAAAGTTTTAATAATTAAAAAGTACAACGTAACAATAATAATAATATTAAAAATAATATTAAATAATGAAAACAATATAGTATGATGCTTGTACATTTAAAGAAAAGGATTGACTTGTTGTAATATACGAAAATAAATTATATATATTATTTATATTACTAAAACTGAACTTAGAGGTATTTTTTTCCTACATTAATTTTTCTCTTCTTCCTCTTCTCTTTCTTCTTCCTAGTTTGTTCTAACATCTTTCCTTTCTTTTAATTCATTCTGTCTTTCTCCTCTCTCAGGTCTTGGTTGACCCTGTTTGCAGTGGTCTTTGGGTCGTATTAAAAGGTCACACTTGCTGACGGCTCTTAGCACTTGGCAGGGCTCGGTGGGCTTGAGTGGACCTGTGAAAACCGGCCTGTCATAAGCCCTCGCCGCAACACCAGCATCTCATGTGGAAAGAGACTAAAATAAAACCTCATCTCTGATTTTTGTCTTGCTCTCATTTTCTTTTACACAAACAATAACACACATGACCACTAAAACTGTGCGCTGGCTTAAAAAACTTTGCCAAAATACTTTATATAGTTATCATTTAGGGTGTTACAAATTTTTACAAATTTACAGATCACTATGTATCTTGGTACAATGTAATTAAAATTTTATATGGATTAAAATAATTCCATTCCATTCAAATTATTCCAAATTAAAGTCAACGAGAACTTACTGCTGGATTTAACAAATTCAATGCAGAATGTATAAGAAAGGTTGACTACAAAACTTGGAACAACGTTTAAGATAGGGTTAATAGGGTGTGTCTGTCGAATGTAATATTTTAATGAAACGAATTGACAAATCTTAGTGCAGTATTGTGCTGTTCATCCATAAAATTCTAACTCCTCCCAGTAAAGAGTGCATTCAAACCACCCAAACGTTCTGCAAGTTCTATGGCTAAAATAGTGTATAAATACCTTAATAAATATAGCGTCTTTACTTTGCAGATTTCCGTTTATTGCGGGTGGTCCTGGAACGTAACCCTCCGCAATAAACAGGGGAACACTGTATTATAGATAATGTGGTTTTATTATTGAATATAATTTTTTTTACCTAGAAATTTGCACCTTTTCTGCTGCTACACTAATCTTAAAGGGGAATGATGCTTAATGTCAATGCCCAATATTCTACGTAATAATCACGCTATTGTTGCTTCTTTCTTACTTTTTATTTTACTCCTCACCATTCTCTCTTGTGTTCTCTCTCATCCATTCCCACTCTTTCACTCTCACCCTCTCACCTTCTTGCATATTGCATTAAGTTAGGTGTCACATTATTAAACACCGCTCTTTTCCATTCGGCAAGAACGTGACCCCCATTCCCCTCGTTTTTCACCACCAGAAAGAGGTGACAACAGAGTAATTAAGTACAAGCACACCACAATCCCCCCATGCTCTCTTCCTCCATGCTAATAATACCAGTTTTAAATGCTAGCAGCTAAGAGGTTACTACATGTTACATGTGTAAGTGGAGACAGTCTGTCTCGATGTGAATCCGCTTCTCTGTTTAACATGCTAATGTCAGGCCTGGCTCGACATGAATTGTTGTTATTAAAAATGATCCCTTACGATAACTCCGTTCCGCTCTGGAAAAATATGACAGTCATTTCTCTGCGTTTCTCTCTTCTGACGGTGTAGTTCATTTAATCGCTGTGGCTGCTGCCTGATTTTATTCAATTTGCCCAAGCTGTATTTTAGCTGAGACGCCGATGTCGGTGTGCAGCAGCTGTCTGTGAGCATGCGAATGAAATGAATGGCATGGAGCTGTATACATACTAACCTAATTGAGTCTCAAATGTGCAATTCATTCCACATAGCCATGGGGTTTTCATTTCAGAGTGCCAAAAAAATAGCTGGGCCAGTTTATATGTAAACTGGAGTCATTGGCTTTAAAAAGTGAATTTCAGCAGGAAATAATATACTCTATATCAAAATTGAGATGGGTAATAGGAAATTGATTGTGACAATGCAATATTAGAAACACATTTCCATAATATTTTATTTATCATACATTCCACCTTTCATCGTCGAGGGAAAAGTATTTCATCTTGCACCGCAAACTGAAGTCTGCAGAGATTTTGACCCCAATATTCTCTCTAAAATGAGTATACTGGGAAACTAAGCAAATTTTTTTTTCCTCCCACAGTAAAATCATGCATAAAAAACAATTCATTTAAAGCATATAAATGTTTTTAAATTACGTCGCGTAATTTTTTCCTGCAGTTGATACTCTGGGGATTCCCTCTTAAATGAACTCATAATTCAATTTCTGGACTGTGCATTTCCATCTTTTATGGTGAGAGGCATTTTGTGCGAGTTGTGATTTGAGTCGCAATCGTGCATGCGATTTCTGGTTCTTGCTGAATCTTTCGAAAATTAAGGGCAGCCAGTATTTCTTGGGAAAACATATCTCATCTCAATATACACATAACACATAAAGCCTGTACATAAAGCGATCCTTATGCTTATTCTTATTTCTTAATTCTTCTTCTGACTTTGGTCATTGCCAGTTAGAAGTATGTAGGTATGAAACTGAAATCATGGTCCATTTGACATCCCTGAGAGGCTTTGGAAGTGTTAAATTAATTAAGAGAGGAGCAGATAGCAGGAGGCCAAATCCTGTTAGTGAGGATGGAAGAGGCATTTCATTGGTCTGCCAGCTCGGCACTGCTCTCTGCCACAATGGACTACTACCGTTTTCACGCTGGCTGCATCTCCATTGCCATGCACTCTTCCTGTCTGTCCTTTTTTTCCCTGCCCAGACACAGGTTGCCTGCAAAAGCCTTTTTCCACCTCTGTCCCCTCCAATTCAGCACTCGGTCTATCCGATTTTATTGATGTCAGAAAGTGTAAATCACAGGCCCATATTTTGTCATTCCAGTCATTTTAGTCACTAAAGGATTACTTCAAGTGACTGAACTCTGCTGTTATGTGCCTGAGTCTCTGTAGCCTGGTCATCTCAGGGGAGACGAGCACAGGCTGTCCAGAGCTCCGGGTTCAGCTCTGTTACTTTTGGCCTGATTGATGTGCACAGCCTGTCACAGAAGCACCACTTAACAACAACAATGCCATCAGAAAAGCAGCAAAAACGCAGAGCGTTTATGACAAAGGGAGATGGAAATGGACGGGGCCCAGCGTCCCTTAATGCAACATTTATAAAGGTGCAGGATTTGTTAGGTTTTTAAAGGCCCAGATTAGACCCGATCTGCCTTTGTTGTCAGTGTATATTAGAGCTATTAGTCCCTCACCAGAGGAAACAGAGGGGAGAGCGAGAGAGCCTGTCATCAGTCCGTCAATGTGGCACCACTCAGTAAAACAAAGAAGGGACTCTACGTGTCCATATTCTCTAAACGCTCCAACAAAGTAAATAATTTAGATGAGATCTCACAGCAACATGAAGGTCAGTGTACAAACTTTGTCTTTTCATATACAGTTGCAAGTTTGGATCTATGAGCATGCAGTTTTATGACACATTAATCCATTTGGTTGACTGGTTTTAATTGTGAAGTATGAATTCATCGTCAGTGCACTTCATCGTTTTACTTATGTTGAGTATTTTCAGCTACATGTGTTTACGAAATAAACTGTGCCCAAGTGCAACTGAATTGTTCCCTGAGTCTTTGTTTTCATACAAGGGTGAGTGTATTTCAGTGTTCCACTACCTAATAAAGCAAACTAGAATTTGTGTCTCACTTTGTGTACACGCTATTATCGGTTCATATTCCTATAAACAGGCATAGATCAAGTGATGTTTAGTTGTACTTTTCATTAACAATTGATAATAAAATTGTAACATTTTATTAACAACCGCTCATTCATTCCTTTATTCATTCATTCATTTCCTGTTTTAATTCTCTGGTTGGGGTTGCTCTGGCACCTACAGTTGGAACCAAAAGACTGAGATCACTAGTAAAAGTGTTTTTATTTAAGATTTAATATATTGTTTTTAATTCAAATCATATAACCAGCATAACAATGTGAATGAGAAACTGAGTCTTAAAAACCCATTGTATTAGCATTTTATAATGTTCCACACTGCAAAAGCAGTAATAAAATGCTTCCAATACATAAATGTTATGAGAGGGTGTAGGACCCAAGGATGCAGGAGTGATGGAATCCCACGATGTATAATAATAATGTGGAAATAATATAGAAAAACTAAAAGGGGAAGAAAAGTGGAGCGAAAGGCTGCTGAACCCCAAAAATTAAACAAAAGAATGAAATGGCCGCTTGCGTCCTGACTGGGCCCAACACGTGAACTGATTGCGAGGGGGCGTCTAAGCGCCAATGGGGCAGGCCTGCAGAGAGCACGATTTGGGACGTCTCCCAAGTGGAGAGGCATGGAGGTAGTCCGCGTTCCAGAGGACGAGTGTGAGTTCGGACACGCAAGTAGTGCGGGCATGTATAAATCGCGGAAGACGCCGAAGCGTTCAAAGGCGAGCATATAAGCTTGGGACGCGCTTGTGGAGCGAATGCGAATAAAACGCAGAAGGACCCAAAGCGCCAAAAAACGAGTATGAGCTTGGGCGTGCAAGGACTGCGATTGCGAATAGATCACGATCGCATTAACGTGAGCTCGGAGCACATGTGTGGCGCGAGTAAACCAAGCCGGGGCGCGTCCCATTCAGGATGGGTAGCCGACTGGAGTGAGGCTCATTGAGTGCCAACGGCGGGGTGAGCATGAGCTCAGGCGTGCGAGGAGGTGCACGAGACCGGAGACCCTCAAAGTGCCCCTAAAATACTAAATACCTCGGGGGTCCCCCATACGCGTTCCTCGGCACTAAAAGCCCCAGGACGTAACCCACTAACCCTAAAGGTGCGCGGAAGTGCATAAGCTCTCCGATAGCTGGTAGCTGTCAGCAAACAGCGCTAAATCCTGCACTTAAATAGCAGGAGAAGCAGCTGTTCGCAATCAGGTCGTAAATGGGTTACTGGATATAAACCGGCTCAACGATAACTCTGTAATGGCCACTGGAGAGGACGGCCCAATGCTCCAGGGAAAAAGGTTGGAACCCTAACAATAAGGACAACAATAAACATATAAATCTTTAACAATTATTAAGTAAAGTATTGTAGAATTCAGTACAGTAATGCATACCCTTAATATCATATGTTAGAAGCGCTGTACAGTGCCTCTTTGCTGTTGTGAATCTTTTTTATGGCCGCTATATCCTGTTATAAAGCAGATTCTACTTTTATTTTTATTTTTAAGACCTCAGCCAGTAAAGTGAACCGGTTTCGATCAGATGGACTTTAAACAGTCTATATATCTATAATCTTTATGCATATTTGTATACTTGTAAATAAAACATACAGCACAATTCTGTATGACGCTAATACACACAAAAATGAGTTTTGCTTTGAATCTATTGAAGTATTGCTCGATCTTGTCTCCCATGCCCACTCCAGATTTATTGAGTAGAAAACGCAATCCATCGAGTGGAAAATCAAGGGAGAAATCCTGGAACTGGAACTGATAATGTTGGCTCAGACCAAAATAGGTTTACTCACACAAATTCCCATGTCGAGTCAAACACTTTAAGAATTGCACGTGAAAAAAAAAAAAAAAAACATTCTGGCAAGCCCTTACATTGCAACCTTCATGGGACAAGAGCAAAAAAAGGAGTCAAGAGGAAGTACTTTTTCTTTATTTGCGATGTCTGTACTATGAATATGTATAGGGCTATTAAAGAGCGTGAGGGAAGAGTTGGAGCAATAACAAGCGTCTGATCCTCTCTCTTTCTTGTTCTCTTTCTCCCTCTCTCTCTCTTGCTCTCTCTCTCTCTCTGAGTAATTTTGGAGTGTATTTTTCTCCCAGGAAGCAGGACGGGAGAATTTTCACTTGCTGCTAGCCAACACCACTCTACGTGCTGTTTGTGTTGAGCCTCTGCAACTTGAGAGGTGTTGCATCCACCTTCACAGTGTTTCGTACACATTGTCCCTTCGGACCTAAGGTGTGACACTTTACTCAGAACTATAAAGACACACCAGCTCTTGATTCTCCACACTCCATTGTCTGCGCGTATGCATGTGCATTTGTGTTCACACTAACACGCCGAGAGATCATAGCTCAGAAATGCTAGGGATTATTCCAGTGCCCATGTAAACAGCACAATCAGATTAGATCACTTTTAGATTTGAAAAACATACTGAAATAATCGATCAGACTGCTTCCTCTGTCACATATCATGGCATATTAGACTATTTTAGAGTTTTCAGTAAACTTTCTGAGATTAACGAGAGTTTTAGATCGGATGCAAATCGCTATTGAGCTCCAGCAGGCTAAATATGTGAACCTGCAATGAGCTACAGCCAATGAAAGAGCTACACAGAAAATGCGAAAACCTAGGGGAGGAGCTGCACCGCATCCAAAAGCATGGCTAAATGTTTTAAAATATTTATTTACCTCCTGCAGAACATACAATCTCTGCTCCCTGCAAATCCCAGGTCATCTTCTCACCGTCTTTTATTTTTCCTCCTTGACATATCACAACAAGCCAGCACTAAAACAACTTGGGCTATTCATTTTAAGTAACCATCCAGTATGAAAAAACACAGTCCTGTCTTTCTTACTGTGTCACTGCTCTTATGTTTTTAATGCAAAATACAGCTTGGAGAGAAGACAGACTCGTTGGAGATTTCTTCTGGTGAAAGATCCTATTTGTGACCTTACACCATACTGTGTAAAATTAACTCTAATGAAACAACTCAGCAGCATTAGCAGCATCATTACTGGTGATATTACTATGTTGATACATAATTAATATTAATACATAATATAAATGTATGTTTTTTGGATAAAATAGAAAATGCTTGAAATAACGGAACTGTGTGTGCTTTGCCACTATTGAACAATTACAATATTATAAAAGCTACATTACTTTTTATAAAGTCTTTCAAATTCATTAAATTAGAAGTTTAAATTTAAAAAAATTCTTATATTTCAACATTGTGTTAAATTCCAAAATGAACAAAACATCTTTAGACCAATGGTTTCATATTAAAAATAAACTGTTTGTGTGGCTCTGTGTGTGTTCAAGTTTAAAATTTCCAAAACATGTCATGCAACCAACTGTTGCATATTTAAAGTCAGCAGATCCTGTGGCTTATATGCAAGCGCTAGCCACTTAAAAACAGTATATGATGGCCTTGGTTCAAACCTCACGCTGGACTTGTAACCCCTAGCTTGGGTGGTGTGGAGACAGACTTTTGCAGAGCCTATTGGGACTGCTGAGACTGTGGTGGCCAATAGATACATTTGCCAAGCTAAAACTGTTGGGTATTTGATTAAACACCCTTCACCCACAATCACTTGGATTGAAAGCCTGTGCCAAAGCTTAATGATAAAGACAACTTTCACCCGAATTTCACGATAGGCTCCAGACCCCTGACCAAAATAAACTCTGTCAAACACAAATTTGTAGTTTTACGGTTGCTTCTAAGGTTACGCAAAAATGAACCATACTTTCAGTGATATTATGCGATTGACTTTTTAACCAAATGAAGAGAGAGAGAAAGAGAAAGAGAGAGAGAGAGAGAGAGAGATCATAGTGTTATACCTGCATGTTATTGTGTGTGGTGCTGGTATGGGTGGATCAGACAGAGCGGTGCTGCTGGAGTTTTTAAACCCTGTGTTAACTCTATTAGAGACAAAGTCAGAGGCAGTAACTCACCTGTTGTTACACAGTTAGAGTAAGTTTTCTCTAATTCTTCATCAGCACTCACAGGACATTTTTGGTTGACATACTATTTTCAATCCAGCAGTGACACCAAGGAAAAAAACCTCCAGAACACACCACCAACATGACAGTGTCACTGTATATGATGTTATTAAATGATGTAATAACTAGTAGGAGTTATCAAACTGTTTTTGATCACTCTGAGTGTTCTGCATTTAGCAGAATGATCAGATGAATCTGTACAAGCCAGCAGGAAGTCGCATGTTTGAGTGCATTTGTCAGCTATAACAAAGTGTGCATGGTCTGTTTGTTGTGTGTACGCATGCCGGCTCTCTTATGCATCTGAATTCCCAGTGGAGCTTCATGCATATTTAACCCACTGGTTAAGCAATATGAAATGCAGGTACCCTGTTATTTCACATTTTCTGGACACATAAGCATTGCAGTGACTCCTTATAGCAGAACAAATATCTGTGGAGGCCATGGAGCCATTAATAAAATCCCCAAAGTAACAGGCTTGACACGGTCATCCAGCTCACTGACCTATCCCATATCCCAGCATTCCTACTGTAGGCTTTTTCCTACCATCAGAATCCCCCCTCACTCTCTTTCTCTGGAAGTCATTCAGTTGTGGAGATGCCTGACTGCTGTCGACAGACATTCAGAAATCAAAGTTAATGGAAGTGAAAGGGGGTAATGTGCTCTGTCATTGTGTGTAAGTTGTATTTGTGCATTAAGCTGGAAGTTTTGTGTTCTCTGTCTATATGTTTGTGTGTGTGTGTGAGAGAGAGTACCGGTAAGTGTGTATTTAATAAACTGCAAAGAGCATATGAGAATGATAACATCCTGACAGGCAGCACACGGCGTTCCTCTAGTTCCTGTGTGTTAATCCAATTTAACTGCACGGTCGCTTACCAGGCATTTTCCATTTTATACAAATTGATGCCTAACCAGCAGAGGATAAACAGGTAGTTGTAGCTGTCTGATACAAAATCATTTAGCAGTCAGCAACCTTCAGTCCATATCAGATCTTGAGAATGACCAGTAAAACATGGCAGGGACGTTCAATAATTTAGCAAATTAAGGGATTAGTTTACAGAACAATATCATCCCAGCATTTTAAATCTACAGGCAGTTGTATACAGCTACATAAGGTGCCCAAAGTCTAATTTTGCTAATAAAAATAATTTATTTTGTGTTTTCCATATTTAATGTAATGATTTCATTACAAAACAGCATACAAATTGCCGTATTTTTACTAAATGTGTATATTATATATAAAATTATCTAAAAAGGTAAATAGTAAATAATAAATGTATTTTTTGTTTTTATTGCTTGTTACTGAAATTATGGCAAAACATCTAGTATTTAAAACTATTTTTGTACTGGCTGTTGGTGGTTTAAAAGTGAATAATTCTGTGGGTGCAGCAGACTCACAATTACTTGAGGAGTAACAAAAGTCTAGGGTTAAATTACATATCTATGAATTAAACTAAGTTAATTAGTTAATATGATTATAGTAATAGTTTAAATAAATACAAGCTAAATAAATACGATACATACCACACATATTAAACCTGCATCTTAAAGAAAAGTTTATTTAAATGTTGTATTGTGGATTATTTCTTAAGACATATTTCTTAACACATTACAAATATGTGAATGCACATTTGGGAAATTAAACAGTATATAACAGTATACAGTATAACAGTATATAAAATACAATGCTGTATATATCATACAAACTGCTCACTTCTTCCAAATATTTTGCAATATATATAAAACACATATTATTTTAACTGCACAT
>JAUZST010005825.1:0-15275 GCA_034779995.1 Parotocinclus haroldoi | reverse complement strand
GCGACTTGTGGCTTCTTTTTTTGTAGTAAATGGAAATGTTAGGCAAAGACCTGTAGGTGGCAGTAGAGGGCTGGGGGGAAACTCGGGAGTTTTCGGGTAGTTATGCCAGAGACGAAGAGTTTCTTCACGGATATTATGTATTTCTTATTTGCTCTCACGTTCTTTGGTCCAATTAAGCGTAATTTTGGTCCAAATAAGCGAATACAATTATACCTAATAGGATTTGTTTTGGTACTTAAAGGATTTGGTCCAAATAAGCAGCTGGTCCCATTAACCGGTGGTCCAATTAACCACTGTATGGTCCAATTAACCAATTATCCACTGTACTTGTGCCAAAAGATGAATAACACCAGAACAAAATTCTATATCACAAACGATTAAATTTTCACCATAGCAGCCTCCCAAAAAACAAATATCTAAATAAACCTCACCCTACCTCTAAAGGCAAACCCTAATGCTCAGCTATGATAATAGCTCAAGCAGCTGAAACGGCAATGAAGTATCAAACAATCAAATAAAACAACACAGCCCAGAGCTGGACTTATGTAATGTCAGTGAAAAGAGATCTGGACTTAGTTGACAACATGCCAGTAACCGTTACACAGCTCCATAACTGACAGATTACTGGTCCTGAGTCTGAAATACAGGTTTGACAACGTTATACAACAGTTTACCTTTGGTTACATTTTGAACCCGTGGACAGACCCGGACTATTTTATTTCCAGATGTGTACTTAAGTAATTCCTTAGTAGGACCTCATAGCATATGATCTTACATTTTATATGACCTTACATAGCGTTAGTACCATCGTTTGTCATAAAGGCAGAAAAAAGAACGAAATACTCATCTCAAATGAAGACTTATTAGATATGAAACATTTCAACAGTATACACTGTAATTACACTGTAATTAAGCTAAATGTTCTTGTTTGTAATAAATAATAATACACTAACTAGCCTATCAGCCTAATTACCAGAGGTATGCTATGCATTAGAGAGCGTTAAAATGCAGTAAGGCCAAGCAAATGCCTGAAAGACGCTACGCTAATGATGTTACGCTAACAAGAGTTTTCATTCAGCAGATTTTTTTAAGATTCACACATTAACTTTCATTTCCAAATAAAACACTAAACTTGTAAATTACTTGCCAAGTTTTCATAATTTCCAACATGGTGAGTTGTTAGTTAAGCTCTATTCTGGCCAAACCCCTGCATTCAGTCCACATTCGGAAACCCTGTAGCAACTAATGACACAGACCATGTCCATTTAAACCTTTACTAAACCTTTAAACTATAAACGTGAATATTTCATCTAATAGAATATACTTAGAGTAAAGTGTTTCGTTCTAGTTTATCCACATTTAACCCAAGTACATATTTGCTTTGGTCTTTATAATTATATATAATTACTTACAGTTATATAGTGATCTATTGTAATTGTGTTCATTTCAGCAGGATAGTGTTTTATCGCCTACCAGGTTATAATAAACTGGGCGTGTTGCTTCTTTCAGACACAGCATGCATAGCTCAAAATAAACAATGAAGAATTTGGGATAACATGGAAATGGGAAGGCCAGTGCAAATATTAAACTATATTGTTTTTGCATTTTTAACCAGCAGAACATCTTGATAAATGAAAATACATTAAAAAATGGTCATACAACTAGACAGATCAGTGAGGATGAGTTGGCATTGTTCATTCATTGTCATTTTTGCCAATATTTAATACAAAAAAAGTTGAATATTTTGTGGCACAGGGTTAGTGCTGCCACCTTACATCTCTGTAGATTTTCTCTTTTTGAACGAGATCCCTTTGTGTGTGTGTGTGTGTGTGTGTGTGTGTGTGTAGGTATGATTTTGTGTGTCCTGCGATAGACCAGTGCCTGCCCAGTGCAGGATTATTTTTCGTCTTGAGCCCTGTGCGCTGGGTAGGACCCTAGGATTTAACAGGTATGGAAAGTGAGTGAGTAAACACCGATGCTCTGTTGGCGTAGAGATCTAAGATGCTAATATGCTAGTCCTGCCACAGCGGGGAGCCAGTTTGAGTTCAGGTGGTCGGTTAGGTATCATCCGCTGGCTCTGTAGCAGTGGCCCCAACCAAAATCTGCAATGGAGTGGGGACCATATGCCTGCATACTGTGTTACATACTGCATACTATGCCAAGATCAACATTTTCCACCGGATAAAACGGGTACTGAAGATAAATGGCTCATGGTTGGTGTAGGCTGCCATGCGGTACATAATTCTAACCTATTGGAAATAAATACTTCCTTTCTATTTAAAACCAATCATTTTACTCTATTTTCTGACATCTCTTTCATCCCTTATTTTGGCACTTTGGTTTTTAACTGATGGTAGTTAAGTTTGAGTTTGACGCCTTATAAGTCTATGTTTGGACTCACTGTAAGGTTCTGTGGTTGATGCTCTGTTAAAAGTAAATACAGATTCAACGTTTGATAGAAAGGCAAAAAAAAAACCCAACTGGCCTGGATACTGTAAGAGTATAAACACAGCTTTAGACCATTATCCCCCTCTATCCCCCTGGCTAATGGATTACACACACACATTACATCCAGTTCTGCTCTGTTTCCCGCAGCATTAGCCGAGTACCACCTAGTATGGAGTATAGATCGACATTTTAACTATAGTGCTATAAAAACAACAGTAACAACAGTAATATAAATTTTAGTGCTGGGAATAAAAACATAGGTGATTTCTTTTCTTATAGCTGTGACTAACATATAACTGTGTCAAACAGACCTGGCTATTGAGTTCAGTGAGAAAAAGTCTAAATAATATTAATGACAAATCACGGATGAAACTGAAAAAACAGCTGGTGTAAGAATGCAGACTTAACACAGTAGCTTTGTCTTTGACCTCTAAAACCATCTATTCCTGTTGACCTTTTTGTAGTTCACATCATTTGACAGACATGATTACTACATTGGCGCTTCCCCTTTGAAATTAGTTATCAGTCATATTCTTTGTCAGACGCTTTCTTCCTTTAAAAACAAATGATAATTCGTTGGGGATTTAACTCTAAGTTAATGCATGTCCACATGTTTGGATTTGAAGCAGATTTGAAGAAGATTAACAACAAGTCCAGCTGTACAAAAACCTCTGTCACCACTGGGACTGAATCCTGGATGGTTTGTTTTGGTCTGTTCTGTTGCAGAAAACATTGCAATTAATTAAACAAGTTTTACTGTCGACTCTTTACTATATTATACTGTTCATTCTTTACATACTATTTAAAATGTAAAAAAATACTTAGTAAGCTTACAAAAAATATAGTCTTATATATTTACAGTTCTCTGGTGTTATTAACAACAAGTAAAAAGCAGCAGTACAAACTCCAGAACAACTATTCCCACAAGATTGTCCTTACCAAAATCATTATATAATAATATAATTATCAAAAGCAATACATATGAAGAAGAAGGAAAAGAACAACTACAACAGGGAAGAAATATTTACAAAATGTAATAAATACTCATTTAAACATGTACTCTTAACTGACCAGATTTGTCTTTCTGATACCATGTTACTGAGTTCCAGCTGTTCCATTTGTACCACTTGGGACGCCTGAGATAGCAGTCCTTTAAAACAAGGCACTTGTGGAACCCACCCTTGGCTTTAGACTGGTTCCGGTTAGATTGGTGTATATGATTGACACTGTGTTTGCAAACATAAAATTGTGCAATAATTGTTGCTACACCTTTGGCTTATGGGAGTTAAAAAACGGAAGCATATTATTGTAACACTCAGTCAATGCATGCAGATGTGGCTACAATATAACTGTTTCAAACTGACCTGAACACTGAAGCTACTTAGACAGTTAGCAAAAAGTTCCTCAACATGTCTTCCAATGTATAAAAAGCGGCTTCCACGATCAGACTTTGGATGAGATCCGAGCAAAATGGACCAGAACTGTCACTCCCAGATGAGTGAATGAAGAGTGTTGATTATCTTATAATAACGGGACATGTCAGTTTATGGGACGTGTTAGATTGTAAAAAAAAACAGCTGGTTCTTGTAGTCCGTGCGTCTGATATAGGAGACATGGGCAGACATAAAGACCTGAGCGACTTGAGTCAATTCGTTATGGCCAGATGACTGAATCACTTCTAACCAGCCCCCTACTCAGAGTAACACACATCCGGAAACACACATGCACATTTAACTTTTGGTAGCAGGAAACCATATACTTGAAATTTTGGAAGTTGGACTGTGTCTGTCATCGAACTATAACGGACTTTACGGAGAAAAGACAGACCTTACAACAGTAATAAAAACAAAATGAGAATGAAAAAGAAGAATTAAGTTTCACGAAAACGTTATTTTTAATACGCTTCTTTCTAATGCGGCAGCAGAGCAAACTACTAATTACTACAATTGTTTGAAAGTTATCACGATATGGATTGTCTGGATTCAAACTCTGGACTAATGTGTGCGCGTTTAAAACCGTGCACAGAGCTTAGCAACCAAGCTATGCCATGAACTGTAGAGGTTTGTAACCAAAACATTCTTATGCACGCACGTTGTTATACATAAGGTAATATATAATGCTCTTATGGAGACAACATTACTATTCTGCTTAGAAAATGAATATGAAGAAGATCCCATAAGAACTGCTGGATAATCTGATCCTGTCCATGCCCCATCACGGTCAGTGTGTTTTGGCACTCTTGGGTGACCATACACCCTACTGAACAGTCAATGTGGGGGCACTCTGGTCCAGTTTGACATGCTTCTATTGACCTCCATGAATATATCACTTGTAAATATATTATCATGATAACTGAGTTTGTAATCTAACACCTTTCATTTGCTTTTCTGATCTTGTTTAATGAAACAAAATGAAATGCTTTGTTTTAAATGGTTTCATATTCATTTTAATATCCCCTAATCTGTGTTTTCCTGAGGATAGCTGAACATATTGTGCGTCCTATGGAGTAAAAGACAAAGTGAATGATCTTTTTACTCAGACTTGGAAAGAAGTTGGCATTTTGACTTAAACCATACACTGCTCACGAAAAATAGAGGATATTTCATTGTGGGATATTTCATTTTGAAGCATCTATTTCGACCATTTTGTAACACAGAACATCCATGGTCTACTTGACTTACTACATAATCTTCAACAATCTTCTACTAGTCTGGTGCTTGATCACATTTTGGTTACCAAACGACTTCAGATTTTTTTGTACGTTATTCAGGCTGACTCCCAAAGTTACCTCATATTTCCCCGTCAAAAACATCAAGCCAAATGGTAGTGTGCTATTGGTTATGGCCAGACCTTGCACAAGGTCGTGATATTGTTTATGGAAGTTTTTGTGTGTCCGTATATCTGAAGACATCTCATCTTGGCTTTGATGAACGACTGGATTACTGAATCCCTGATTTGTTCCTCTGCTCATTTATCCTGGTTGATTAATACAGTTGAGAGATAAATGTCCTTCAGTCCACAGCTTCTTGCTCAAACACCAGAGCAGGCAGTCACCTTGCATGGCCATTTCCTATCACTGTAGTTACTCTGTAATGCGTGCCTTTACACATTTAGTGTAATAAAATCACCATATAAAAAATCACCATATAAAAAATCACTCTTTAGCTGGTACATGCAGTGGCCTTTTTTAGCAGGATCATGCACCCAGCCAGGGTTTCCATGGTTTAAGGAACGTTAAACTTGTTGCCCTGGCTTCCAAATTCCCTCGAATTCCCCAAATTCCAAGTCTGAGCATCTGTGAAAAGTGCTAGACAAACAAGTCGGATCCATGGAAGCTTTATCTCACAATTTACAGGATCTGCTCTAAACATCCTGGTGTTGGGCAGCACAGGGCACCCTCATGTTGTGAGTAAGGTGGCCATTACTCCATGTGCAGAGACTTGGAAGGGTCTGATGTGTGGCTGAAATGTGGTGCCATATTGGATCAAGAGATGGATTTTTGCCATGAATCTGTTTATTATATTATATTATAAATTAATTCATTATCTTCCGCCTAATCCACATGGTCGCGGGCCAGCCGGTGCCCACCCGGCAACTCTGGGCGCAAGGGCAGAAACAAGCCTAGACAGGGCGCCAATACAGCGTAGGGCACATATACTAAGGGCCATTTTAGAGACACCTATTAACCTAACATGCATGTCTTTGGACTGAGGGAGGAATCTGGAGTACCCGGAGTAAACCCACACAGACACAGAAATGACCCAGGCCGCCCCACCCTGGGATTGAAGCCGGACCTTTTTGCTGTGAAGCAGCGGTGCCGCCCACCAAGCCACCCATATTATATTATATTATATTATATTATATTATATTATATTATATTATATTATATTTTCACATTTAGAAGGACAGAAAGCAGCTTTGATGTAGTAATGAATCGCCTTTGAGGCGCTCAAATAGGTTTATAAATTGCTATAAACCTATTTTCTAAACCTGTATAATTAAAAATGATTCAAAGCAGATCATTCATTTAAATTTTAGAGTGACTATGCAAGCAACACAGAAAAGTAAAGAAAAAAAAGAAATGCAGTCATATATTCTTCCCCACAACAAAGTGTTTTGTTCATCAGCATATCTGTTTTCTTTTTTAAATGTTGTTCTTATAATTAGAATAAGTGTTAGTATTATGGCTGTGATGTGACCGGTTTCTCCTTGATAAGGTCTTTAGTGCAGGCTGGACTGCAGAGTTATCAGATAGATTTAGATGATTGGATCAGCGTGGAGAGATGATGGATAGGAGCACAGAGAGTCTCTGAGCTGGATGATGACTGGAGCGGGACATTTAGACAGATGGACGGGGCCTCACCAGGAGCTGGTGCTGGTGGTGATAAATATGAGGTAACTGATTGTTGCCCTGATCACTGTATCACCTTGATGGAGGGGCTGCACCACTTAATGGAAGTCCCGTCTGAGAATAATTCACCTGTCTGGTTCCTGTCTGACCGACTCATCTGTTCCAACCTTTGGATATTTTAGGTAATATTGCTAAACATATTCTATCGAAAAACATCCATGGTTTAATTTTTCTGCACAAGCCCCATGTCTGCCATTAACAAACCAATCAGTAATCCACTGTTCACAAAAATTAGGGGATATTTTACTATTTCAAAATAGCACGTTTTATGGACAATAGAAACCTAATCAGCATTGATAAAGTGGTAAGAAAAAAAGGGTTAGAAGACTATGAAGTCGTGCACGTGGACCCATTTGGCTTAAAGGGACTGTGGGTACTGATTGGGGCAGAACAATGTAAGTATGAGCCAGTCTTTGCCCGTGTAGAGGACAGCGTAGGTGCATAGCTCGAATCAGCAAAAATCCCCGTTGCCTAGAGAGATGCTGCTTAAGCACACACAATGCTGCATTTCCTTGCTGTGCCTTTGTAGAGGTACAGTGGAAGTGCTACCCAAGGGTATAGCTTATATCTTTGTTTGTATTGACAGAAAGTTTGAAAAGGGAAGAGATTTATGTTTTAGAAAACAAAAATTAAGAAGTTGTTAAGAAACACAGGTCTTGTCATTTTAGCCATTGTTTCCGTAAGATGGATATTATTGTATACTGAGTACGATTATACCAAACCAGAAGCAAACATGGGACCCTGTCAGGTCTGCCTTTTGTCTCCGCTCTTTGTAGTTACAGACTTTTTCCTGAACAACTGAGCGTTATTGCAGTTCTCTGAGTTTCAGCTGTCACGGATTCAATCCATGTGTTTGTCGTTGTGAGACAGAGTATGCAGTATGCTCAGGCTCTCTGTGGAATTCCTTCAGGTGAAGGATTGTGTAGCACTTGACTGTCTTCAGAGATCGATCGCATTGTGTGTGAATGCTGTAATCCTCAAAAAGGCCCCGAGCATGCTGAGATTATAAAAACTGTATCGCGTGGATTAGGCTTAAGTCAGCGCTCACTACCAAACTTTCCTTAACCTGGCTCTCCTGAAAAGTAATGAAACACAGGTAGCAGGTTTTTAAGGTTGTTTTGTGTGTGTGTGTGTGTGTGTGTGTGTATGTGTGGGACAAATTTATATATCATCGTGAGGACCATGTACACAAATTGGATATACACTGCTCACAAAAATGATGGAATATCCCATATTCCATTATGGGATATCTCATTTTGAAGCATCCACTAATTTTTGTGAGCAGTATCCATTGTGAGAACATTTAGCGGGACATTATTTTTTTGCAGCTGTCATTTTAAAAAAGGACTTAACTTCATTATGTCGAATCCCCTAAAACATGTTTACCCTGTGCGTGTGTGTCTGTGTGTTTGTGTGTGTGTGTGTGTGTGTGTGTGTAGAGGAGTCTTGTATTGCTTTAAATGAGCAAAGATCTAGTTAATATTAATGTTAATGCTCATATATGCACCACTGTTGCTCTTTATTACTGAATTTTATGACCCTTTTTACTTCCCCGTGGGCCACCAAGCTCACCGAACAACACAGCCCAGCCTTAATTAGGCCTTGGGGTAAGTGTGTGCTTGTGTTGGTTGGGGGGTGGGGGTGGGGGTTGCGGGTTAGAGGCAAGGTAGTTAGCAGAGTCTTTGTCCCTTGATTTAGACCCAGTGGGCTGGAGAGTTATGATTTGTTACACAGGCAGAAACAGACACAGTTAGAGATAGACCTTTTTATGCTCTTTATGTTTTGCCTAGAAATTGCAAGGAATGTAATTTCCTTATGTGAGTTCAATGAATAAAATATGCTTTAAAATAACAACAAAAATGAATTGTAACACAAAGTAGACTCTTGTTTGCAAACCACAAACTTTTACACCAGAGACACTTTATGTTGATTTTTGTACTGGACTCACCAACCTCCTGGGTCGTGGTCATCAAAGCATCCTTGGGACACCCAAATAGTAATGGGACACCCGATTAAATGGCTATATTTTCCGGGTTAATTTATTTGATCAGATTCCTAGGTTTTAATCCGTAGCCTCATAAGAAAAGCGTTACATTTTGGTTCAGATGGTGCTGTTGAGTAAATCAATATCCTGCACTAATCGGACGAAGTGCTGGAATGCTTATTGTCACTTTCAGTTTGTTCTTCGCTTCTAATTTCTATTGCACCCAATCACATTGCTAGCACATTCTCTCCAGGGTCCACAAGCTGCTTAGTTCTTCTAAATCAGATTTGCAGGGCTTAATAAATGCTGCTGGTGTTTGTGTGAATGTGCATGTTGGTTGGTTTAGCAGATATTCGGTTTAAGCCGCTTCTCTTTCCCTGATGGCCTAGTAATGATGTTGCAGCTGTTTCATTGATTAGTTTGGGCTTCTGGAATAAAAAGAGCGCGATTAGGCTAAGCAGGATGAGACGGTGTTTAATTAGGACATACCAGGAACTCACCTTAGTGTTCTGCATAGACTCATATGGAGGGAATGGCATATTTGTGGCCCAGCATGTTTCCACTGAGAAAAGATGATGAAGATAACAATGTACTTCCTCAGAGTGTGTTTACAGAATAAAGACCGATCCCGTGAGAAATCGTTTGTGACGACAATCTGATAAATAAGCCTCTACAAGAATATGTCAGTGATTATAATTCGATTCATTCAGGTTTGCATGATGAGACTGCATGATTCTGCTATTTTCCAATAAGTATCTTGAAAAAAAAATTATTACATCAGTTGAGTTTATGCATGAGTGACACAAAAGATTTTGTGCCTGACGTTATAGGGAATAAGACTGAATTACAGTTAATACAATCTTACAATCCAAGCAGCTGAAGCTTAAGGGCAAAATGGCAGCTTTGGCAGAGCCGGGGCATGAACCCTGGATCTTCTGTTCAATATTTCAGTAACTAAACCACTGCTTCACTGCTGCTTTGTGAAAAAAAGTACATTCAGTACCTGTGCCAGAACAAGGCACTGGACTGTGAGGTAATGGGTTTGACAGAAGGCAGTGGCAAGGAAAATGTCTTAGAGATGTAAAAGGAAGAAACCCCCAAGTGATTGGATGTGTCTGAGGAAGGGGCAGAATTAAATCCTGCACTCAGTAAATTCCGGGATAAGCTTTAGACCAATTAAATTTGAACTCAGCTCATGTGGGTTATAGGTAAGAGCTTCTGGGAACAGCAGTTCCTGAAGACCAGGGTCGGAACATCGGCGCACACTCAGTGAATTCTGTGATATAGCTGCCTGACGAGCATTAATTTAAAAAAAAAATCCTAAATGATAAAGACTTGATCTTGCGTTGGCACACGAAAATAAAGAAAAACAGAGCCACGTCAGACCATCATATGAGGCATGTTTGCTTGTTTAGTGTCTGATGTGTTGTGCAGGAACTGTGTGGTAATAATGATTGATGTGATCCGTCAGAGGCGCCATATGCAGATAATGGCAGTAATGGACCTTCTGGCCCTCCATTCTTCTTTCTCCTGCGTTTATTCCTGTCTTTCTGTTTCAGGCGATCCACTCTGTGGCCTGGCACCACGAGGGCAAGCAGTTTATCTGCAGTCACTCAGACGGCACGCTCACCATATGGAACATAAAGACCCCAGCCAAGCCTGCACAGACAATCACCCCACATGGTGAGAGACACAATTCCTCAGAAACCCTGATCAGATCGTATGTAGTTTACACACTTTAGCGCAGTAAATTGTTTTGGCAATTACACACTCCAGTCTAATGGCTTTTCAGAAGGAGGAAATTAGTTCTATGAATGATTACACAACCACTCATTTAAAATGGGTAAAATATCGCCGTTTCAGAACCGGATTGCAAAACCATCTCCATTTGAAATGTTATTTCATAAATCTATGAATGTTCGTTTTGCATTGTAAATTGTTTTGTTTTTTTCCCGCCACTGACGAATAGCAGGTTTCATGTCTCTCTCTTTAATCTAAGGGACGTTCATCATTTCCCCTCTGTGTTGGATCCCTGGTTTAATCCACATTATCACATCCTGCTTTCCTCCATCCACAAGATGACGAGAACTCGCTTCATTTTATTGTTCTTCCTTACCATTTTTAAAGGCTGCCTTGCTGTGTCCTCATATAGGACAGAATACAGAAATGAATGCCTATACAAACCGAGAAAATTTAAGGCTAGCTTTGCTTAAACACTCACATCCACTGCAGAGTCTCCCTGCTTGAATTCAGTAGTAGATTAAAGGTTGCCTGGTGTGTGAAAAAGACCCGGGGGATCTAGAGCCCTATCCAATTCAAGTCGTCTCCTTCTATTTTAGGAAAGCAGCCCAAGGATGGAAAGAAGCCAGAGCCATGTAAACCCATTCTCAAAGTAGAGTACAAGACCACGAGAGCCGGGTAAAGCGCACCACAGTCTCACGATAACTCCAGTAACAACACTAACACCATTAACCTGGATTGTGACCGTAAGGGGCACTGGGAGATTAAAGACGACTTATCATATTGTTGACGGTTCGAATCTCAGCACACAGGCGTGTGTTTAGGGGACAGTTTGAATCACAGCTCAGCCAAGATGTTGGACCCTTGAACTGTAACCATAATCTAAAACACATTAAAAAAGTATAATAATATTAATAATTATTATATTTCATAGAAGCAGGAGTTCAAAATGCTTTACAGAAAAAGACATGAATGAGTACCTGCACGTTGCTGAGACTCTAGGATTTCCTCTTGCCATGCCATTGAAGCAAAATCTGTCTTAGAAGGACTTGTTGCAAAATGTTGCAGCTTAGTTGTTATTTCGTTTTTTTCAAACCTAAAGTTTAAATGTTTTCTTAGTTCACAGTTGTAGTTTTTAGAGTTGGCCATGTATTTAGAGTTTGGTTGGGGTTATGATTTAGCTATGGATGTAGGGTAAGAAGTTAAGGTTAGTGTGAGGTATAGAGTTTAGAAAGTTTGGGTAAAAGAGTAAAGTTAACCTCAGACGGAGTTTCTGTATTAGATGCATGGCTTATTGCTATTGGGTACATGATTTAGGTTTAAGGCTTTGGTTAGGGTTATGTGTATGATTTGGGCGTTATATTAGGGTAAGGGGTCAGGGTTTAGGGTTACCATTAGGGGTTACGTTTAGGTTTAGGGTTTATGGTTATTTGGAGGGTTTAGTGGTCAGGGTTACAGATAAGAGTTCTTGTTTAAGATTGGGCCAAGGATTTAGGGATTGGGGTTTGGCAGAGATAGTAATATTTAGCCATGCAAATACACAGTGTTTATTATAATAATAATAATGAAGTAGTGCAAATGTGTATGTGTGTGTGTGTGTTTGTGTGTGTGTGGGTGTGTGTGTGTGTGTTTGTGTGTGTGTGGGTGGGTGCAGGGATCCATTCATGATCCTATCTGGTGGTTTATCATATGACACGGTTGGTCGGCGGCCTTGCCTGACAGTAATGCACGGGAAGAGCACTGCAGTGCTGGAGATGGATTATCCAATCGTAGACTTCCTCACGCTCTGTGAAACGCCATATCCTAATGGTACGTTCCATTCTCCGACTCCATAACACTTACACACCTCTCTATGTCTAGCCCAGATTCCATTGACTTTTCAAGCTTACTTAACGTGTGTTCTGTCTGTACAGTGCAAGAGTGTGGGAAGTCTCGGTCAAATAACATATTTGTTTGATTCTCTAAATGACAAAATGTGACTTACACATGTACAAGTCACGAATAAATCAGACCTAAGTGCAAAAGCACAGGCTGGAATGGCTCACAATCGGCTACGACCCACCACAATCGAGTGGCAGAAGTGGGATTACTTTTTTTTAGCTGAAATTTCTGTATTGAGATTTATGAAAAAGCTGTTCCCCTGGGTTACATTTTTCAATTATAAAAACCAATATTTACTGTTGTGTCCAAAAGTCTTAGACCACTGTTAGGTGAGATGTCCCAGTGTTTTAGCAATGGGTTCATGAGCAAATATAATTGCTTTATAGTCTTAGAAAACAATAATACAGAAAATGTGCATGGAGTGTTAAAATACATAAAAAGTCCTAAACGAGCAGCTTCTATAGACTTCAGTGATGAGCATTTAGCATGACTGCTCCTTACACTTAAGCAATAGAACCATCTGGCACAATCACTGGGATGCCAAGTTGGCTATCTTACTGTCTGTATCAGCTTGATTGGGAATGATATTTTGGAAAGGCAGCAGCCGAGAAATTTAGCCAAAAAAACTTATTGCAAGGGGAACAGGGTAAATAGGTTAAGATATGCTATAGGTCACAAAGACTGGAATGAAGATCAGTGGGGAAGAGCATAGCATTGCTGAAGCATCACATTTAATGGTGGCCTAAGACTTTTGCACTAAGACTAGCGCTAGATTTCATCAGAGGTTTCCAAACTTCTGCGTGAGATCATACGCGCTGAAGTTACATCATACCGATTTCTATTTTTGTATTCGTCTTCTAGATCATGAACGTCTTGTTGCTGCCTGCATGAGTACGTGTGGGTTTGTGTGCGTGTGCGCGTGTGTGTGTGTGTGTGCGTTGGGTGTTAGTCATTGTGTTAGTCACAGTGTCTTTGTGAGGACCACATATCCCTCAAGGAGGGGAAGATCTGACACGGTTAACCTTGTGGGAACAGTTTATCTGTGCTCATAAGGAAAAATGCTTTGCTATTGCACATTGTTAGGTGCAGGTTTAACACTTATCACCTACAGTCACGTCATATCAATAGAAATTCCCCATAACGATAGTCCGATAGTCAGGCGTGTGTGTGTGTGTGTGTGTGTGTGTGTGTGTGCATGCATGTCCTGAGCTCCACTCCTGTGTTCTGCTCCATCGCTCAGTTCTTCCAGCAGTTCAGAGCGACCCAGAGTTCAGATCAGTGCACTCTGTGTGTTTTTATCGAGTGCTTTGAGCTCTGCAGGAAGCAGAAGTGAATGCAGTGTTTCTAGCGCTGCTTGTGTAACCGTGTCCCGATGCTGCTTGCTTTTTGTTGCCACTCTTCATGGAGTCATTCAGGAGAATGCAGACGCTGCAGAAGCAGGTGCAGCATGACGGGGGTCTCATTAAAGACCTTTCAGTGACCTGATGTTACACAATGCCGTTCCTTTTTTTCTTTTTTTTTTTATCTTTTAATGGTACCACAGACAGTCACAAAAAGCTGTGGGTAACCATGGGGTGCTACAAAAGGCGCTTGTGCTTTTTAGAGACACAACCTCGCTTTGCCGCTAAGCTCTTTAAATGACTTCCTTTAAACGACTTAATTATTAATTCAAGATTCGTATTTACTTCATAGCCCAGTTGCTGGCGAAGCATATACGGCGTATACAATGTACAGTATTATGCTAAAGAAACATGCTGAGTCTCTCTGATTTGATTCCTGCCTCTGGATGGGTGAGGTCTGAGTTGCGACGTTGTTTCTGGTTTTATGCTCTGTGCGAGCATTCAGGTTGGGTTACCTCCGGGAAACCGGAAGTGTGGTTTGCACCTGATGTTGGTTCTGAATGTGTCTAATCTTCCAGTCTTCCAAGTCGTGCAAGTGGCTTGTGTGCCAGCAGCACAGTACAATAGTACCAAATGGGGCACAAATGGGTATTTACTGCAGGTTTGTTCCCTGTAACCAAGACACGCAACCAACATAATCAACAGAAAGGGTTCCAAACCTGTACAGGTACAGATGCAGAACGGAAATGTTCAAAAATGTCTTGTGATTTGTTGTTATTTGTTACGACACTAACTGTTTTTCCATGTCTGTGTTTCCCCTCCTGCAGATTTTCAGGAACCTTATGCTGTAGTGGTCCTTCTAGAAAAGGATTTAGTTGTTATTGATCTTGCACAAAATGGGTATGTGGTCGTGTATCTTTCATTACTTGAATGTCAACTAAGTGTAATCATGACAAACCACCAAAATAATCAAATAATTGAAATATATATATATATATATAGCTTGGATTATGGGCAAGAGTTTACTTTTCACTAAGAGCCCTTTCTTTAAAAGGGGGGACACCAAAGGTGCCACTTAAAAGGACTGTTGTATTAAATGTATATAGAGGCTACAGGCTTTAGTTTGTTCAACCGTACCATCAATGGCCTGTAGATGGTGCACGTTATATGTTCACAGTTTCCTAAGTATAACCAATATGTGTGATCTCATCCAGCGTGATCTTAATTGAGAAGCATCTTAAAGGTGGCTTCACTGAACATAATCCATAATGCACTGTCATCATTAAATGTGTTACTGCTCTGATCTATGAGTCTGACACATTATTCATTTTCAGAATTGTGAATTAGAAGAATTATGGTGAATAGAAAAAAATATCACACGTTAGATAATTATGTTACAGTCGAATCCGGTTAATGGGACCACATCGGGACGGGATCGTTTTGGTCCTAATAACCGGCTGGTCCGATTAAT